>CAXAMN010012337.1:47178-82907 GCA_963970005.1 Durusdinium trenchii
AGAAATAGCTAGAGTAGTGTCCTTGGAAACAGGAGTGGACACACACACACACACCCGCGCACGCACACACACACACACACACACACGATGCCACGTTTAATTAATGGAACCCATGATTTGCCTGTGGTATCAGAGTGGCTGTCATGACCGGAGGCGCTTAGCAGCACAGACACTGTCACTGCCGTGGAGTTGGTGGCCTCAGCATCCTCTCGCCCATGTATTTGGGTCCGGGGTCCGGTAAGTGGGACATTTTGCGGTTGAAACCCTGAAGCATCCTAGCGTCGAGCGGGGCCTCGTAGCTGCCGAGTTTGGTCCCTTTATATAAGACTTAGCAGAATATTTAAAAGTCACGATGTAGTCGCTGGTGTTAGTGTTCGTCCCTAACCAACAGATAGCAAAGACATATAACCAGGGTTTGCACTTGGTAGCGTATAGGTGCTTTTGTCCGCCATCCTCGGCAGCACTACTCTCAGGTTGGGCCAGTGGAGTCCATGCAGTATTTTGGATTTGGCCTGTGCACTCAGTGGCGGTTCTTGGTCATGTATCCTTGCAATTCAAAAGGCGAGAGGGGATTCACAAGATAGTCCATGCAACAAAAAGTCTTTGAACCTGTGTTTGTCGCGTTTCCTCCTGGTGTCTCTGTCAGCCAGCCATGGCAGGAACAGGGGTCCAGGGAGACCTGGTCGTTTTGTCAACGGGGTCTACCATTCCGCTCATATGCCTGCATTTGCCTGCAGAAAGTCTTCAGTATTGCGGCGTTCATTCGTCAACCAAGGCCATAATCCATCACATTCAATTTGCCCACATCATTACTCTGGCTCTCAGGACCTTCAAATTTAGCTTTTTAGAGCGCGCTGGCCCTGCGCGCAGAATCCACCAATGGCCAATCTTGAGATGGTCGATGGGGTGCCAGCAGAGGTTGAGTTGCCCGTGTCCACCTCACCTTTGCCTCCAGGCGCTGTAGAGATACAGTAGCTAGGGCTGTGAGTGGTCAGCACTTCCTATCAATGATCAATCCCGTGGTCCTGGCGCCAACACACAGACCTCATGTTTTTTGTGCCAGGTGCGCAGCCTGTAGGCTCTGTGGCTACTGGCACGCAAGAGAAGATGGCAAGCACCACGGCAGGGCCTGCGAGTAACCCCTTGGCGCTTCGACATGAGCGCCTTCAAGGAAAGATCACCAAGCCAACCAGCGACAAAAGTGAAGTTGTGGCCTATTTCCCAAAAGTCAGGTCTACAGCAGTGAGCTGGATGGGACAGCGTTTGTTTGGTCTTAGTTCGGTGTTGTCGCACCGTCACACCTACAGTAATCCAAATAATTACCGTATAGATATATTTCCGTTATGTTATATCATGTTGTATCCAGGACCTAGGAACAGTTCAAAGCGAGTTTGCCGATTTGATTTGCCAGCAGCTTTATTGTGGGATCACCCCAGGTATGTGGTGCAGAGCGGCACCGGCTTTTTGAAGAGCCACTTGTTCGAGGGTGAACTTGGCTTCAAAACCGACAACGCACCTCGAATTCGACAGCGGCGAATCAAATCATGGCCAAACATGGGGGCAACTGTCAAAGTTCAGCGAGAAAACACGTGTTTATTCCTACACGTGCTGCAAAAAGACCTGGTGAAATGACGGCGCACATACACTTGGTAGTTGAAACCCATCCTTCCCAACTAAAAGAAAGCGCTGCTTCCCCTCAAAGACTCCAAGCTGAAGTCCAGAGTCTAAAGTTGTCCAAAACCGTGGGAAGCGATGGCGCCACATGTATGCATCGCCCAAACATATGCTATGCAGATACCCAAACTACGAGACGAGACTATGTTTTACTTGCGGTAGATATTTGTATAGATAAGATATGTTTTTTCCTTCTTGGTCTTGAGCGGTGGTTGCAGCGCACTATGCATGTCACAATCCGATCTATATAACCCCAATTGAGGCCTGATGGGTTTTGGGGCCTTGTGCAGCACGGAAGCTTCTAGAAAGCTCATGATTGCGTTGGATGACTGTCCCAGGTCCCACAAGCTTGTGACAAGCATGGTTTGTTGAGTCGAAGATGTAGATAGGTCTGGCTAATGCTGTCTCCAGATAACCAGGGTTGCAAAGGCCCATGCATTCTGTTCTTTTGTTTCAGTTAGTCATCAGGTAATGTTGGAATGCCAGAATTACGAGTTCAAGGAAGATGAAAACGTCGAGTTCGATGTGCAAGCTGACGAACGTGGGAGGCCGCATGCTACTGCACTCAAGCCTGTGGTTGGTAGAAAGCCAAGCGATTGTTTCTCATCACAAGCTTAGTACGTGTGTTTGTTATTTGTGGGTTCGCCGGAGTCGCCGTCGTTTTATATATAACCCTTAAGTTTATGTAGCGAAACACCCGGAAAAACTTTAGATTCATGTTCCAGCTTGCCTTCATTCTCAGACTGTTTTTCCAAAACAGAGTTTTTGCTTTATAGGTGACTATTTGTTTTGGCAAGTTGCCCAGCAAGATCCTGGTTACTTTTTCACCTCCACTTGAAAACAGCAATTTCCTTCCATATAACCGGAGCATAGGCCGAGGCCGATTTGATTTGAGACCGGTGCGTGTGTGGCTGAGAATGGTCAATCCCTACCACTGTAAATCCAAGGCTTGGGACAACGCCACAGAGGGTATGTGCGACGCTTTGCAGATCGGTGGGGTTTCTTGAATGCGGCGGCCTTCGATGGCGATCTCTTCGTACATAGGGACACTTGGCTCGCCTTCTTCAATTGCCAATCCTTGCGACTTACCAAGAGTTTGCTGAGGCAATAGATTCCACATGTATGTCACAACGGTGTTCAGATTTGTATGCAGTCAATAGCGTTACCACTGCTAAAGAGTTACTATGCTACCCTCTCACGGACCGAGAAGATGCAGCTACAATCCCAAAGCAGTTTGCGTGGAGCTCGTGCCTTGGAACGTCTGAGGACAATTTGCTCCTTGGGCCTGAGCAAATCCAAGATGGCCAACCACCTTTGCGAACAGGCAAGTTTGGTTGTCTGGAATACTACTGTATATTCATGTATATTCACTTGATCCTCGTTTCAGTAAAGTAAAGAGCGATTCACGTGCAAAGCCCTTCAATTAGGTGGAGCATGGTGGAGCTGGGTCCTTCAGCGTGTGGACAATTGATTTGTGTTGTCGAAGAGTTCAGCACCATAGGCAGTTGGGAATCTTCTGTAGTAGGATCCTCTCCAACTGCACCCAGCTTTTCCTCACTTTCCATTGTCAGGCCAGGCTGTGGAGTTTGACATCGCATTAGACGATCGGGGTCGGACTGCGGCTCGCCTGGATGGCTTGGCTTTGGAACCATTTGGGTAGGTCTCATTGGGCCATTGGGTCTTCCCTGTTTCAATTCACCCATTTGTGGTTGGCTTACGCAGATTTACACAGGAGTGGTTGGTTGGCTTCATTTCACCGATTTGTGTTGAATGTTGAGAAACTATGAGGAACCTACATAGAGTTATATATACAGCAGTGTGAACCGGACTCAGGTGGCGAAACAAATCACCACCAGTGCCTTGCTTCGGCCCTGCGACTGGATCGGCCGCCGGCTACAGGGCGTGATTCGGTCATTTCAGGGAGCTTGGGGCTTTGTCAACTCTGACAAGTTTGCAGGGGACGCTGGGAACCAATGACCTAGCAGCTTTTGCATAGTGTAACTTGCTGTGTCAGATTTGTGTTGGCTGTTTTGTTTTGCTGTGCTTTGGACATGTCATTGTTCCCAAGTAAATTCCAAGGTGTTCCAACATGGTGCTCCGACAAATTCATCCAAACACCAAATTGTCATGATAAGGGTTGTAAGAAAATAGGGGTTGCAGGTGCTGGTGGCTTAGCACCTAGGTATTGAAGACGGTACGTCGTTTCTGATAACGCTTTGCATGTTTGTGTTTCAATTGAGTTTGTGTTAATTTGTGCTGTCTCGTGCATGTGATGCTTCATGTAAAAAGACAACCTTGAATTAGTTTTCGGTCCATGAATGTAGATCATGGCCCATGTCACTCTCAGATGCCGAGTGTTCCATTATATACATTTGCCTTCTTTAATTATTCATTCACACTTCACAATCAGTACACATCAAAGTAGTTACATAGCCCCAGTGCCGTTTTCGATGCAGCCAGGATTTGTTTGTTCACCGTGATGCCTTGCTCCAGCAGTTTCAAGACGTGGAGCTCACCGCTGGAACAATTGTGGAGTTTGATGTGGAAAGGGACCATCACAAAAAGAGTGCCCCGGTCAAGCAGAAATATTGAAGGGATACTGCATTTGTGATGCCGCTGGACCCTTCACTTTTAGATGTGAGATTTGGCAAGATGTACTTTTTTGATGCCACTGACACTCAGGTGGGAAAAACAGATTGGTGGCACGGCAGGTAGCAATCCTCCATCCGGCAGCTCTACACAATGCTCATGCGGCCTTCTCCGGATTCGGAACAGCTATGCCACAAAGTATGATGCCCCAGCACGGCTTGAGTCGCTTGCTTTCGCAGAGGAAACCTGTTGGGAGCTTGCCTGGTGTGACACGGAATCAAATGCCAGCTTCTTGCTAGGGGACTATACTGCCTATACTTATATAGTTGCGGGATTCAGACGTTTCCACTTCACCACCAGCCAAGATTGCTCAACACATGTGACAGTTTTATATATATATATAGACAGAGAGAGAGAGAGAGAGAGTTCATAAGTTTCACCATTTATTGGAAACTCAGGCCATGTCGACCCGATGGCTCACTATGGCAACATCTATGGCACTATGGCGCCCCATTCGTTTCCACAACCTTCGCTCTACTACCAAGGGGCATCTCCAATGGCAGATCAGCAGTACGCTGCGCCTTTCTCATATGAGCTTGGTCAGCATTGACTGTACAAAATGATTATATATTTAAAGCGAACGGTGAATAGAGCCAAGTGGCTGGGCGGGTCTAGCAGGGGCGCCCTCATAAGCACAGGCCTATGTAGAGCAACTGTGTCAAATAAGGCAAGTTGGGCCAGATTATGATGTCATAGGCCCAAATATAGACCCAAATGCCTGAAAGAGAAGTAAAACCCCAATCGTTTGCACGTGAGTTGCTTGGACTGGACTGTCAAACCACACCCTGCAGACTTCTATAGATACATACATAGGGCAGGTACGGCAGGGCTGATGTTTGAGCACAGTCATTGCATGAATCCGTTTTCCATGCATACTCGCATAGGAGTTATAGGTTGGGTCTGTCCTATTACCTGTAACAGTCAGTAAACAGTAAACAATTATCACTACTTTTGGACAAGGCCTCAACTATAATCATCCACTGTTACAGGTATTAGGATAGACCCAAGTTATAGGTGTCTCGCGCCTCGCTCAAGGATCCTTATGGACACAATGCAGGAATGATGCAAGCAGCGATGCCTGCATCAGCGCCCATGCTGCCAGCCTGCGGGCAATCTATGTCGCCAACACAATTTGGTACAAATCCAGTGAATGCGGGCTGCACACCTGGCTCGCAAGGAGTGCAATCTCCCATCAGCCAAGCCGCGTCCTGTCTCCTCACAGTCTTTTTTGTGGAATGTTTGGGTCATGTTTTCTCAGTGAGCATCAGTTTGTTGGAAACAGTAACAGTAGCGGAATTGTCGCAAAGTGGCTTCCTGGGCCTTCACAAGTAATTACAGCACAGGCTCCAAACTTCCAAGCTGCATATCAGATGCCCTTCGGCCAAGTGAGTGATCAATCTCTTCAGCGTCTTTGCTGCATGTGGCTAGGTACAGGTGCCGAATGGTGGAGGACCAGAATGAGCGATGTTTTCTTATGGTTGCCACCCTCAACCTGCACAAAACAATTTGAGGTGAGTCGCTGGCGGACAACATCCAATCATTTGGAACAAGAGAACAGTTTCCAGAAACAGAAACAGAAGAAAGCGTTCCCAAACATCCAATAATTGTTGGACAATGAGAATCATTTGAAAATCATATTGAGTTTTTGAGAAAGGGGCTAGGGGTACAACAAGGGGACCAGTTGCAGTTTTGAAAGTCCTTTCATTTGGCTCTCCTTGCGCTTTCACTAAGGCAAGGACCGTCACCGGCGCAACCCCCGGATGGTGAAACGTCCGAAGGTGCACAAGTGCTGCTTCACATTACTACTCATGACTGGGAGTCTAGGCTATACAGGTCAGCAGCTGAGGCTTTTCTATGTTGATTTTCTTTGCGTTTGTTGACCTGATTGGGATTTTGCCGTACTGTTTTTGGAACCATACGATGTAGTGTACATGGGTCCTTCTAGGCCCTCTAGGCCCTAGGCACCATCCTGCAGTGCATTTTCCTGCTGCAACTCCTGTGGAACTCGTCAACCAGACGCAGTCAGTTTTGTGCTCACCTCAACCATCATGAAGCCCCGGCAAAGCAGATTCAGAGCCACAACTACAAAGCGGACTTGAAGTTCCAGACCATTGGAGATGTCCCTCTCCAGATAAGATATGATGAGATGACGGATGACGCCTTTGTTTCTTCCCAGCTGTGCTAGTTTCTTGCTGCTGGACCTTGTCTAGTACTAATGGGGCCAAGGAACCAGATCAAGCCGGACAACTTCGAGTTCGAGATTTGGCACAGGGAAAGGCTGTTATGGGCACCTTTGAAGCTTTTGTGAGCTAGGCCAGCTTAATTAATTACTCGGAGCCTGGAGGACGGCAACGAATGCGCAGCCGGGTAAACAGTTAGTTCAAGGCCTCAACCCAGTAGATTTGTTTGGGCGTTTTCACCTCCCAGAGCGGCCTGACAGCCCAGGAAAGGGTACCCTAGTCAACGTCTCGCATCGGGCAGCCCATGGCTGGGTCTATGCCGCCACTGTGAAGCATGGAGAGCAGGCGAGCGATCCTCCCAGCGAAGGCAGGGTAAAGGGTGAATGGGTGAGTCAGTATTTTCATGTGGAATTGATTCGGTGCATGTAAGTTTAGGATAGTTTTGGTTTCTTGTGTTTTTCTTGCGGTAGTGTAACTATGAGCAAGTTGCTATGGTGTGATGTGATACTTTACTGCCTTTTTTGTAACAGTTAGTTCCTTTGCCATCAGATATTGCTTCCCCAGAATGTCAGAGTCAGAGGTGAGAAGCTCGGGATTTTGCGAAGCCTGACCTTGCGCAGGTTGGGTGCCACATGCCGTGGCGAAGAGGGTGTCGCTTTGTAGAGTTGCTGCAGATTGGCCAGAAGAAGGTGAGGAGCTGCAGTTCGACTCTGTTCTTTCGGAGCCTATCAGACGAGAAGGAAATAGGGTTTGACCAGTGACCAGTCGCTAATTAGAATAGCGCCTGCAATCGCCTGTGAATACTTTGTGTCCGTGGAACACCTGCTAGTTGAAGGTATTGAACCAGGGATTGTCAGCTTGGACGAGTCAGTATAGTTGCCTATGTTTCTTGGACAGACACAATCACAAAATATGTATGTATATAATTGTATATATATATATATACTACAGTACATATGACTGTAACTGCAACTTCAACCATTCAGCTGTACATCAGGGGTTCTGAGGCGCAATTCGCTTAGCTAAGCGGCTGCGCATGAGGTGCTGGCACATTGGGCCTCTTGAAGGGTGACCTAATTGCGGTGTCCAAGGAGGCTGAGCGAGGATGGGCCGCTTTGCTGTTAAAAGAGCGAGGCCATACGAGGCTACAAACTATTCTGAAACGTTAGAATCCACCATCCTTTGTGGTTTTGCCCCATGTGCACATATGTTCTCCAAGAATAGTCAGTAGGCAGTCAGCAGGGAGCTGCTGGCATCGAAGTCACAATCAAGCGGCTTTGTGACAAATCGTGGTAGGTGGCAATGCTTTTCTTTGCACTTAATGGAGACACATTGCCGCGGATTCGCTCAGGTGTATGGTGAACGAATCAGCCCGAAACGACCTGACACTCCCGTGGATGGCTGGCTTCCCAAGAAGGTCCTGGAATATATTCTGGTCTAGAGGCGCCTCCGCCTGACTCAGGAGGAAACTTGGGCGTATCGCGTAGCAAGTCTTATAGGCTTGTTTTGAACCAGAAGAGTCCGGCAAAAATTGTTGGTCTGCGGGCTGCGCCAAGGATGTTGGGAGATGGCTTGAAGGCAAAATGATACTGATAGTGAGAGAAGATCAGGCGCCCATCCCAGTATCAGAAAGTTTTGGTAGCCTTGTTGCATGCTGACTTGACTTGCTTAGCTGCTACCTTCCGGGACATTCGTGCGACAGTGACCTAGTCGCTGTTACACCAGAACTGTTATGAATGGCATTGGCTCTAGCTGAGGTTGGATAATATCCATTTAGACTCTAGATCACTGTTTGTTGAACCATAGAACGTTTCTTTTGTTTCCGAAATATTTTGCATTTTGATGTTCCAGCAAATTATAACGCTTGAGCCAAGAATTATGTCAGCATATTGTTCGCCTTGGTACTGGCACTGGCCGGCCGCCACACCGCTCATCCACGGAGTATGCCGCTAAGCCAACTGGTTCTCGTACTTGCATCCATCGTTTGAGGCAACGGAACAGATTGAAACAACCAGAGGTAACCGACCTTACCACCTATCACAGGCTGTTGTATCATGTCTCTTTAGCGGTTGTGGCGTGCTGGCGTTTTGGCACTTCCGCGCCCCCTCTCGAAACCTCTGACCTCAATGTCTTGCATTTCTGTGAGCCTAAAAAGGGCCCGACTTCAGGGAGCTGTGACTAAGCTGGAAGATGCCCGCGATGCACCTTCAGCTCTCTTGGACTACAGTAATTGGCTGATCTATGATTTATGGATTCATTATATCACCTATGATGCCAACCAAGAGTTCCAGTTTGGTCATGTTCTGACGTCTCAGCTCTGCAGTTTTTCCCAGGTAGCCACTGCACGTTCTTCAAGCAGGTTTGGCACTTGTTTTCGGGCTCAGGCCAAACAACCCATGGAGCATGACAACACTTTGACTTGCAAAACAAGGCCGCACATGCTATGCACCAAGCAACATCTAAACGTTCTTCTCCGAAGGGAGGAGCAGGTCTCAAGCGACGGTATGCTGATGGGAGGGCCCTCCTTCTCTCGCCACGGTGGGTAGAATCAAAGCTGTTCAGAGACTGCGCCCCCGATTCTGCCAGAGAGTCTGAATTTGCCTTTGAGATGTTGTTGGTCCTTGTGCAATTTGCCCCAGGCCCAAGTACCATGCACTGATTGACTCTGGAGCTCTTGTACCGGGACTCAGGATGGCATGCCGGCATGCCTCAGTGTTATTAACCTTGATTCATATAGTTATTATTCGGAAGTTCTCATAGCCGAAGCCAACTTAACAAACAGGTTTGTGCGGACATACCGTTTCAACTCAACCCCAATGTTCACTTTGCCGCAGCAAAGGAGATCATTGACCAATCGCATGAGGATATTTGGTGCGTGATCACATGGAACTGTAGCTTGCTTGGACAACTCGTTCTGGTGCTGGGCATGGCACAAGATAATCACCTTATTCCCGTTGGCATGGAGCCTGAAGGATGGAGAAAAACCTTCTTTGTGGTGGCTTGGGTCACAGGCCCACTCTCATGAAACCGGTTTCAGTCTTTGTGTATATTGAGTACGTATATTGAGTACCGTGGACTGCTCAGGTCACAGGCTTGAGCAACAGTGAGGTTGCGGAGTGGCGACTCCCAGAGTTCCGAGATTAACAAAGCGTTTGCAGATCTGTGGGAGGCGCTGTGGAAGGCAAGTCAGATCTGCAGGGGCCTTTGGCATTCCCTGAGGTACTTGCTGAGCCATGGACTGGAAGGTTTGGATGGCGTGCTCTTTCTGAATGAGCGAAATGAACGTGCCGGGCCAACCAAGCCGACCTGCTGGGAATGGCGAGCCGGAGCAGCAGCAAGGGTAGTTAAATTAAGGTTAAAGTGAAGATAATTGAACTCAGCGATAGGCACCGTGTAGCCCCCTCAAAAAATAAAGATGGGGACAGCGAAGGGATTGGGTACTTGATCACAATGATGCTGACAAACAGGCTGTTGGCCAATATGTATAATTTGTGAAATGTCGGTGAATTAAAACCCGTTCTTTGTTTGTAGTCTCTCTCTCTCTCTCTCCCTCTCCGCACTAGATTCTACAGCAGATGCAGTTCAATCACGTTTGCAATCTTGTGTCTGAGGTTGTCCTAGAACGTGACAGCATGAAAATTGTCGAGCTCGTACTGGGCCCAGGGAGTGTATCCTTGCAAGGTGGATGTCAGCACTATTGGTCACTGTAGCAAATGTTGAACATTGATTCTAAAGTGGTTCGCTTACAACACCCCTGAGGATGTGACAGTGTAGTTGCATCTCCTGCCCCCACTAGCAGCACTACCGTTTGTATTGCACCCAGTGCAGCAACATATGGCTCAAGAAGTTGTTTGAAGTCCGGGGCTGCGGTAGAAATGGGGGCCAGTCTATGTGGCCGCCGGATTCCACAGCGGAAGGCAGGAGGATAAGATTGTTGAATTGTTGTACAGGAATGAGAAGTAGTATATTCAGCATAGTCCGGCATCGTATATATATATATATAACAATATATCTATTATAGAGGAGGTGCGGTTTGGGTGCGAACACAGGCCTGCTTTTGCCAGGTGGCCGATGCGACCTTTGCCAAATCCAAAGTGGATCTTGTGAAGGTGGACTGTGCGGTGTTGGTTGGCCTAGTCAGTTTGCCATGTATATATAGAATAAAACTTGCGGGAAGCACGTGGAAATTCATGTGTCATTCATACTACTGCACCCGTCGTTTAAGAAGGTGCTTGTTGAACTCGTTGTCTCCTGTCCAGGCGAGTCTTCACATGATCCAGTTCCTGCAGGCATGAATATTTGATGAGCATGTTGGTAAGCATACTGTATTGGAATGGAATGGGCGGGCATCTTGCCGATACAACACCCTGGGAGTTTTCAAGTGCCCAGCATAGAGAAAGATGCAGAGTTCTTTTACATAGCTTGATTCATCTTGATTCTATCCAACTTGGCTTACAATGGTGGACCATGCTGGACCCTGGTTTGAGCAGCCCTACCTTTAAGTTTCTCCCAGAAGGACCAAAGATGCTTGCGGAGATGGTCAAACTGAAGGTGCTTGGGCTCCTTTAAAAGGAGCCCCTGTTCAGTGGAGGCCTAACTAAAGGGACCCAAGCACCTTCCATTAGCATTTGTCTCTAGGCTGCATTGCAGTCCAAACTGGTAGGGCAGGCTGGCCAGGCTGCTAAGTCGCTTTGTGCCCACAGGAGGTAGAGCGGCATCCCGCTCTCTACAGCAACGAGCGCCTCCTCAAAGATGCGGTACGACGCTATGAGGAGATTTGGCTACCACTCTTGGCGAAACATCGGCACCTTGGATGAATAGATTTACTGTAATAGTCGTAAGAATGCTCCTAGTAGCGATGCCAGGAGCCCCTAGTAGCGTCCTAGTAGTAAGGCCAGGAGCCCCTAGAAGTAGCGTCCTTGCTCCTAGTAGTAAGGCCAGGAGCTACTAGTTGAAGTGACGCTTGTATATATAAATGCACAAATTGTGAGCACATTGTTTGACTGAACTTAGCGTGACATTTGATACCCATTTCAATATGTTCAATGAAGCATATCCCTCGAAAGCACCCAAGATCACCCGAGGTATCCTACAAATCTGATTCCGCCTTTGGACGTGGAGTGTCCTGGCTGCACTTCTAGCGCTTGGGCCGAGACTGACCCAGAAGGGCCCTACTAGGTTACTAGCATAATCACATGGATCCCCCTTGCCTTACTTGTTGGTTTGTGAAAGCTCGTCCCCCTCAAATAGGTTCACCGGGCCATATCTTGGCAAGGTGGTGGATAAAGATTTTCACTTATGTGACAATTGTTGGCAGGGGTGCGAGGACCTGGAAACCATTTCATGAAATCAGACAGAAAGCATTAGCATTTTACAGCAACATGTGATGCTTGGAGAGTAATTTCACAATGGGCTCCGGAATGCCTAGAGAGGGGGGTATTTTTGTAGAGGGCAGTGTAAGTGAAAATAGGAGGCCTATGAGCTAGCCAAAGTTTTCGTTCATGAGCTCCGTGCCACTAATTCCCCAGAAGAACTTCAGAGAACACACCCCATCTCCAAATCGTTGTATATTTGATAGCAAGGTCAATGATGACCCTCGGACATCTGCAATCGTTGTTGCCAAAACAGCTAGCAGTGCGGGTGTAACAGCAAGGGTAGGTCATAGTTCTCCAAACTGCTTGAGGCTTTAGGCTTTTTGTCAGGTCAATTGAAGTCTGTGAAATGCTTGGCCAGCCCCCACTAGGTCCTTTGTTTTGAGACGCACCGAACACCAGTTTATAGACCCCCCAGGCATCAAACATGAAGCAAGGGCTGTATATGAAGCATTATTGATGGACAAGAATTGAACATACGGATCCTCAGGGATTCCCGTGCTGTCAGGCCAACCAAATGTTTGCATTTGAATTATTGAGGCTTTTGTGATCTGTCAGCGTTTGCCGATTCCCTTTGGACTTGCAGGTGGGTTTGGCATTGCCATATGCTTTGTCCTATTTCCTACCAGCAAGAGGCCGGATGTTCAATATCCAATAGTTTTGGATGACTTCTGAATGGCGGGTTTGGGTTTCAATGAAAGCTTGTCAGTTCACTCCGTTGTACGACAATGTAGGATGTGTGGATTGGCAAGCGAGTGACAACTCTTGTATGTCGGAAAGGTTTGTCAAACATCTAGAACTCCACCCGCAATAAGAATGTTACACCCACAGGATGTGCCAACAGAATTTCTTGTTCCAAAGGCATATCAAACTCTGGCGGACACAATCGAGCATAGATGCACTAGTAACTATACTGTAGTAGTTTTCAGGCTGCTGCCATTGCTGGCCAAGCGCCACAGCACATTTTGCAAGCCAGGCGCATTTTGTGCAGCAATGGCAGGTTGTGGATTGAATGGATGCCTTGTTCGGCACAGGGGCCTCTCAGTTTCCAGCTAGTGGTTTCCAATGGTTTGTAACTACAGCGAACTTCTCTTTCCAAGCTGTTATCGAAGGGTTGCCCTTTTGCGCAGTCTTTTCGCTTGTTGTTGAGACTGTGATGGCAAATTTCATCAAATTTCAGCCGCCTTTGTGCGTTGACATTGCGCGTCGTGGGCCAGGTCAGGTGGCAAATTCAAAACTGCCAAGGAGAAGTCAGCCAAGCTTTGGGCAGAGGCGAAATGCGGCCGGAAGCCATATAACTTGTTGCATTCCCACGCTCAAGTACTTCCGGTGTGCCCCATCAATCCATTCTGAAGAGGGGCCTCAACCCGGTGCACAACGCATGCAGAGTGCAGCATTGTCATACATATTCTGAGTTTTGATATACCAAATGGAATCATGCTTCCTTCCTTGGGAACCGTTTCACTTGTGACAAGAAGCCTTTTAGTATGTCTTTGAAGCTTCTTAGTAACAAGAAAACGTTCTAGTAACTAGAAGCTTCCAATTTTGCTAAAAATTAGTATCCAACAGGGTTCTTCAGTTCTTCAGGATTCTTTGGCACCAGGTCGTTGCCTCTCACAACTGAGGTGTGTTGCTTTACAACAGTCATTTGGTGATTGTAGCATGATAGCATGTTCGTGACGATCTGCAACACTCACCCTGTCCGCGTTTTTTGGTTTTAGAGTGTGTGCGCAACAAGATATCCTTGCCTTCCTGGTGTATTGTTGGTAGTAGGTCTATTTTGGTTGACCAACGCCGGAGTCCCTTGTGTGGGAAGAGCCACGGCTCACAGCCAGAGGCTGCGTGCTGTCATGTTCTGCCGGTGAACTCTTCATGGATCACGTTTCTGATCCATCGCACAATTACATCGTTCTGCATTTGGTGCATAAACAACGCCCCGTCGATGGAACTGGAACGCACGCTCAAAACATACGTACCTTCGAAACACACCTGTGAAACATTCTCCGCAACCTACTAGGTTCAACGAGCATTGGCGCCTCCCTATTTACCGAAACCACACTAAATTTATTTGGTGACTTGGTGATCCTATACCGCTTCTGTGGCTTCCACCGTGGGGGTGTCGCTGCAGAACCGCTGCACTGCAGCTGGATCCTGCAGAGAGAGAGAGGGAGAGATAGGGACATTTCAGATTCCTGCGCCCCAGCGTCACTGTTGACGACCTTGTAGGCCACTGCTGAGCCATTTGAACTGAAACTGAATGTTGCCTTGGTCGAACCAAGCGAGGGCAATCGACAAAGATCCTTGGCAGAGAGTCAGGGTTTGAAGGATCTGTTGAATGACAGGTGCTAGCTTCCCGAATATGGGCTTTTGGTGGCTGCTGAGACAATCCATGTCACCAATCACGTAGGCCAGTGTAGTAGACGCCTATGATGTACAACAACGGGTCCCTTACAAGCCATTGTCATAGAAACAATTTGCCCAGCGGCCTCGGAAAGAGTTTGTTTACACGCTTTGAATGCCTCCACTTGGTTTGAGGGACAACCTTCAATGCCTCCCCAGACCTACAACCAGAAAGACAGTGAAGCGACAGCCGACACCAACTTCAACATGCCATGACATGCCCTCAATTTTGGCCTGCGTCAGATATTCTCGCTAGAGTTCTCACTAGTTGACTCTTAGGTTTCCCAAAAGCAGTGACAGAAGGAAGGGCAACAGCTACGTTTCGATAACATTGGAGTTGCAAGCAAGAAATGATAAGGTCCACCCAAGCAAAACGCGCGATAGTAATAGTGTTGGAATCTTGCAAGCCAAGAACAATAGCCATGCATTCGGAGTGTAACTTTAATTACCAGGACAACAACTTTGCAGGAATTGGTTGTAATCAGGAAGAGAAGGACATATAAAGATTGAATTTAAGTAATTTGAAGGCAGGCTGGATCTCTTCCAGAAGGGGGCAGCTTCTCCTTTTTGTGGCCTAGGTAAGATTGCGTATGATTTAGTCAGTGCAGCTGCTCGCCAAGCGGCCTTCTACTACCAGGTGGGGGCCACATCAGCTGTTTGTGAGCTCGTTGCCCTTTAAAACGCGACAAAAAACACATCCCGAGGTGGCAGTGCTTCCGCAATACAGGGACACCTACTTTTTGCAGTTGGCTGTTGAGAGCTTCTGGGTCGTGAATGAGATAATTTATGATTGTGCTGGAGCTAATGTGAGACGTGCGTCATTCTGGGGTCGTTTTCCAAGCCTTGCCTGAGCCAGACCCTTCCACAGCACTCCTGCACATGCTTCAGAGGATATCTTGACAAGTTCTTGGAGTTGAAGCGTCGGCGACCTGAAGAGTTCTGGGTTCCAACCTATGACATTGACTGCGTTTGGCATGCGCATCAGCTACATCCCACCGAGTATGCAGCTGAAACAGCTCGCCTTTGTCACAGAGTGCTCCCACATGACGATAGCCGCTTTGGTCGCATGATGTCGCATGTAGATTGTGCTCAGCATGCACCCTGCCCAGCGCAGGGGTCTTTCTGTTGGCTGACCTTTCTTCAGAATGAACGTGTGCGCTTATTCCAAACTGCTCATGAGGTGTCAATGATCGGTCAGAGGGCTCGCGTTTGAGCAGCCGGTGGCAAGCCACCCAGGATGCTTGGAACCTTGCCTCGCACGTGAAGATAAAAACGTGCGACATGTGCAAAGTTGTTCGAAAGAGTAGCCTATCATGTTGAACCAAAGCGACGTTGATTCTTTGGCTGATTGTTTGTGTCAGGAAGGCGGAATTCAATCAGGACGGCCCAGCAAACGCAGGCGGGGAAAGTCTTTTGGCATTGCACATATGTACAGTCGAATATTTGTTGTTGTTGTTTTTATTAAAAATAAATCTATTTTACTAGAGTGCACACACCGCCGTGACTTGCTGATCAAATTGCTCAAACACATCATTTTAAAATTGCAACCAGTAACTAGCACCTAGCTTATGAACAGCACAAGACAAATGGTTTGCCACTTAGTGTGCCACGCGTTTATCCACCTTCCGCTCAGGAAGCATGTACCGTGGCACCCACACTTTGCAAGAAAGGCTTTTGCAACCACGACAGCATGAGCTCATGGAGCAAACTCAGGCCTCGAGTTAGGGGCGTGCAGGCCTTGCACTTGACCGTGGGGGTCTCAATGTTCAATGAAGCTGGGCCCTTCTATACTTGGGGGGATGAACTTGAACATATCATGCTCACCAGTTCACAGCAGAGATCAGACTGTGTTTGCCAAATCGAGCCTCAGCAATGGAAGATTCCAGGAACAGCACTCCAAAGCCATTCGTGGCTGCTTTTATGGTTTGCCCCATTAAGTATGAAGAAATGAGCAGGTGAGAGACTGCGAGAGCCTTCAGCCAGAAATTTCAGAAGTGTTTGTGCCACTGTGCCTTTGCAAGGGTCCGCTCATGGGAGGCAGCTCCAGGAAGACAGGAGGTGTTTTTGATGCCGCATTCCACATGGAAACAAAGCAATGAGGACGGGCTTTGGCAAACAAAGTGACCTTAAATTGTCGCAGTTCTTGTTTCTTTTGGCTGTGACGGAGAGAAGCCGTTTCTGTCTGACTTTGCATGTGTGCCACCACTTGGCATCCGATTCAACAGGAGGAGGTGAGTTGGGTGCACCGTGGCACCGATCCTCACTTCGATGGAGGTCTCAGGCGTTTTTCCCGAGCTGCGGGCTATGTGGGGCAGGTGGAGCACTGCTTGGTCCGCTCAACTAAAAGGCAACTCAACCAAATTCAGGAATGGCTGCATTCGCGGATCTCTTCAACCAAAACATCTCTTCGAGATCAGATCCTACACAGGATTTGGCAGCAACAGGTTGCTGAACTTGCACCTCACCACAGCGTCGGACTGAGGCCCTTCAGCTTTGTCGAGGTTTGCAATCCCGAGTCTTTCTGTCCCGTGGTGACTGCCCACAGCATCTCTTTTGACCAGCTGCCCAGAGAAGCGCAAGTGACCTCTGGCCGCTTGACATCACGGAGCCCTTTCATTGTATTCAAGCCGGTTCAAGTCGGGTCCGTTGGTTGCTTGGAATATTCCAATGGTGAGTTTTTTCGTTGAACCCACACCTAACCACGGCAGCAGCCTGGAGGTCAAAAAGAGATATAGTGGTGGACGGTGGATTGAACAAATTACACCACCATAGACTCGCATAGACCCCAGATAGCAAAAGGTTGTTCCGGACTGCACCCTGCATTGGCAGCAGCTCCAAAACACACACAAGAACCTTTTCTACACTGGAAAAAACGCCGCAGTACGGCGTGGCGTGTCTCCACTACGCGCACAGCCAGCACCCAGCAACGGCAGCCAGCACCGGCACCCAGCACCACAGCCAGCACCAGCACCCGACACCGGCACCCAGCACTGGCACCCCGTCGCGAAAGCGCGCTATCTGGGGAATAAAATTGTCAATCTGTCACTGTCAGACACCTGTGTCACACGATGAAAGTGAGCGAAATTGTGCAAAGTGCAGCAAAGGATCCCAGTGTCCCTTTCTGACGAGTTCTGGCATGGCCTTTCTCATCCGGGTGGCTTCAGAAGATGTTGCTGTGCTCATCGGCCACTGGCAAGGTGGGTGGGGTTACCATTGCGCTGGCTTGTGCACAAAGCCCGCTTGTTGAGCCAATGTGCGCATTTTTTGGTAGGATGGTAGGAATAATATGGAATGATAATGTATCATCACACACACAGACATATATATATATATAACAATATTCTAATATGTATGATTATGCATATGCAATTATGTGTCACAGGGAGGTGAGCTGAGATCAATCACTAATTTAATATGCACAAATCATCGTCCAAATGTGTGCGTGTGCGCGCACATCAATTCCCTCCAGTGGTTGCTCGGCCGTGTAGGATTCAAGCTGCCGATGCCTGGAAAGCCTGGGACGCCTGGAATTCCAGGTGATCGTAGCACTGGGCGCCGGGGCCAGCGTGGTTGCTGGGCATCAATTGCTGTCGCAATGTCAAGTAAGGAGCAAAACATGAACGGCCAACCATTTGCTGTAAGTTTGAGCCGTGGAAGAGCCAAACTTGAATACTTTGCTTGGAGTGGTGAGATTCTTCATTTTTGTCATTTGTGTGAACTAATTCCTTGTAAGTTTGTCCTTGTTATTGTTGCGGCAATTGTTGCGATTGTTCTCGTCACTTGGCACCCATGACCAGCTACCCGGCTACCTGGTAGTTACCACTAGATCCATCCAGATCCTGTTCATGAGACTGGGGAATGGTGTTTGGGCCGTTACCGTTATACTTTGGTGAATCGAAAAGCTGAAAACAAAGCGGCCAGTTTGTGGGCACCTGCCTAGCACTCCCCGGGATGATTTGAAGCAAATTAATCAACATAATCACCTTTTGCTACTGAGGCACCAAAGGTGTGAAGGGCAAGCCGGGTGTAGCCGGGCACTTGGAGGTGCAGCTTTTTGCCTTGAAGACTATGACTCCCGTGAGGCCGGGCTCAGCCGATAGCACCGACAGCAATTTGAGCAACCTGAGTTCAGCCACGGGAGCAGGAAGGGTTTGAGTAATTCAATCGTCCTATAGTCCTATATATTTATTCCAAAGGGGGGGTGACCCCCCAGAATAATTTTTTTGGAATAATTTTACAGGAATAATTTTTTGGGACCCCCCTGTCAGAAGGGGGGTCAGGGTCCCTTCAGAATAATTTATGGCTTGATGTCAGGGGGTTCGGAATAATTTGCTGGGACTTTGGCTCAAACAAGATCAAACAATGACTATCACAGAGCAGAAGTGAACATCATTGAACATCAGTGGACTGAAGTGGACATAAAGTGGACTGACAAAGAAGACAGCAAGATTGTCCAAAACAATCAATTGTTTGTATGTTGTAGAGTTTAAACCCTATGTTTGTTACTGTATTTTGTTTAGATAAAGCCGCCATTTATTTAGCCTGGCAAGCGTTCATCCAGCCACCCGTCCTTTCTACGTAGACATGCTGGACTTAACGAATGAGGATGCAAAGACAGGGATAAACAGCATCTTAACTGACTCCACTCGTTGGACCCGTTGGAAATCGTTTCTGCATGAAAGCTTGGCGTTTAAGGATTCGAGCTAGGCACAGTTCTCCTACCAAACCCTCGAGCTTCAGCCGCTTGGTACAAGACTCGAGTGATTTGTGCACACGATGTATAATACAGCATCTGCAGTTGTGCATGTATAGTTGGTCCAGCTGTAATGCTGGCACAGTTTGTTGCAGAAGATGACCTAGCACTTCGAATGCATTATAACTCAGGTGTTCCCTGTTCCCAGCTTGGCTTGGGCTTGACCAGCACGATTCAGATTGACCTGGCTTCTGGCAGCAGCTCGGCAGCAGGTCGTGCCCTCTCACGTGGAGCACACATGAAGGGCACCCACAAATATCGATCATTTTGTTTGCCAAGTGGATCATCCCTGCTGTGTAGACATGGGCCGTGCAGATCGCAGCTGCTAGCTCCGTGTTCATAACATTGCACTGTCCTAGTTTGAGTGGAAGTTACCTTTGTTGTAGATTGAGCAAACAAGGCTTTTGGAAACAACAAGGAAAGATGGCTCCTGAGTTGTGGTCTTGCTTTGGGCGCTTCGCAGACACACATCTTGGCCCTCAATTGAATGACTCAACTAGGACCCAGGGCCTAGGGGCCAAGGTGGCAAC
Source organism: Durusdinium trenchii (assembly GCA_963970005.1). NCBI lineage: Eukaryota > Dinophyceae > Suessiales > Symbiodiniaceae > Durusdinium > Durusdinium trenchii. Next base: position 66,737 of record CAXAMN010012337.1, read on the forward strand.
ATGAGTCACGCGAGGCAGGCCGAGGGGGTCGCTGTCACGCATCCGGAACACCACTGTTGGGGCTGCATGCAGCCGCACTGCTCCTTAAACCCAAACACTACCCAGCCGGCCCTTTGTCACATTTGATGGCACGAGAATCAAGTGCAACCAATACTAAACAGGTCAATGGGTCAACCCACATTTTTGCACCCTCAACCATCAGAATAGAAGATGCCAGCTTTTGCTAGACTGTTCGACCGACATAAATGACCGTGGCAGATCAATTTGAGGGTCACTATGCGTTCCCCGCTTGCACCTTGTGTGCTTCGTGCTACGCTTTGAGCTCCAAGGCTTCAATGGTGCTGCAGGCGGTGTGGAATTTGCATTCGGGTACTGCCTCGGGCTGCTTGGCAAAGAGATGAATGAGGCCTTTGTCCAGATCCGCTGCCTTCTACAGTTGCCATGATATACCATCATTATCACGAAAGCCAGCCGTAGGCTGGGCTGAGTTTTGTGATGCGAAGGAAGTGAGATAAGGGGTTGTAGGAGGCCTACGTAACATTTGCAGATGTACTCAAGTCTCACATTCGACTTGCCGCAGGCTGTAGTAGGTTCGAGAAAAGGACCGCTTTCGCATGGTAGCGGAGCCAAGGATCCCGGAAGGGTGAGGCTCATTGTGACGCCATGGCTGGTCTGGAGGGTTCTCCGGTGATGAGCCCAGCTGGAAGCCCTAGTGGAGCCGCGGGCCAGCAGATAGATGGTGCAGAACTGGCGAGGAGAGTGATGTTGGCAACAGAGGCTGCATCCACAGCGGCTACAGTAGCAGCTCAAGCTTTGGCAGGGCCAAAGACATGAGGAAAAGAGCTGGTACAAAACATTGCCCAAGCCTGGAGTCTTTGATCCTAGACAGCCGGGAAATGTTCCTATGTCGACCGTTGAGAACCGCATAAACAGCTGCTACCGCGCAGGACTCTTTGCACTGTGTGGAACAAAAGGATGTGGTGAGTCGGTGACGCATCGGCTGTGCTCTTGGACTTCGGTGCGTTGCTGTGAGCCACCGATGAAAAGCAAAAGAAGAAACCACTGCATGCACACTGGCAGAGTGAGTACGCCGTTGTGGGCTGCTTGCGTGACGCCATCTTTGCGGGCCGGAAAAAAACGGGGTCCGCAGGGCCGCAGGGCATGTGCGAAGGGACACTCCTATAGGTCAAATTGTTCTTATCGGGAACTGCTTGTAGCCTCTACAATCTCCCACCACTCTTCACAATTATGAAATTACGACCCTGAGCAGAAAGCACGCAACTTCCTCAATAATAACAACAAACTCTTTCATTTTGTCACTGGCCAACAGCCCTGACACATTGGAGGTCCCCAAACAAAATCCTGCGACGCCAAAGTTCGCCCTATAGAGTTGACTTTTGCCAGCACCACAAGTTCACCGAAGCTCACCCCCATGACTCAAACAAATTATGGAAACAATCTTTGGATCTGACAGGCCGTGCTGATCCGCATTGAACCTTGTTCATCGCAATAGTTTTGACGGAAAGTCATCGGAACGTTTACAGTGCGGAAAGTCTAGTAATCAGGTATTTTTGTTAGTTTAATGGGTTTTGTTTCCCGACAAATGTGCTGTGATTGTATACCGTGCAAAGAGGTAGCTTATGTCTCCTGATCAGCTTCACTTCCCGATCAATGTTGTTTGTTAAGTGTTCTGAATCCTATAGTGCCAAATCACAGGGGTCCACGTTGTATAGTATGGTTGTGCCCGGGAGGCCCGCTGAATTTCAAAGGGCATACTTTCGACCACTAAAGCACGAGGTTTCCCTTGCGCCTGCCACGAAAAGTGATCACCAAACCGAAAAATGCACAGGGCAGCCTGCGCAGTCGAAATGCACTTCGAAGATCTCGAGGTGAATGACAATGAATGCACCGCAAATAACAACGAATTAGCCGCAAACGGATGCGAGCACCTCGATCAGACACCCGTCCTTAACCAGTTACCGCTAGTGTGGACACACTGCTTGGGGAACAAAGAACAGAATGAAACAAAAACCGTCACTGAGGCTTTCCATCGCTGCGTTGCATGTGTCCTTGCAGCCACGAATGGCACCACGCGAAACCGACCATGCTGGGGACCTGGAGGTGTTCGGCTGTTTTGAGGGACCTTTTAACAAATCGGATACCCGGCATTGGCCGTGAGGCTTTTCCTCAAGCCAGTGCATGAAGCACAGAAACAAGCAATGTACAACACATTGTGTTTTTAGTGAACGTTTTGCCAATTTTTTTCACCAACGTTTGGGTCACATCATTACCTCCATGATGTCTTGATAGATGTGGCATTCAGAGATATTGTTTGGCCAACAGTTGCTCGCCTGGAAAGGTGTGTCACAGCTAATAAGGCTGCTGTCATTGTTATTTTCAACCTGCAAGGAGGCCTGTCAAGCCCTCTTACAATTTATAGTATACAATTCAATTTTTGAACAATGGGCATATTTTGCAACGATGTGCGCACCTGTTTCATACATTTTTCGTTTGCTGAGATGTTCTTTTCGCCTCCAATTTCCTATACCAGTCCCTGCCAAGTCTGAGGCAGTCCTTGGATGCAAGGCAGGGGAAGCCCCCAGCATGCCACTGGGGGCCACAATGTATCCTCCGTTCTCAGTGCAGCACCATGGCAACATTTGGAAGGGGCTGTGACATAGAGACAGGGAATAAACGGCTGAGGAACCCTCACGCACTGGCCCGTTTTGGCAGAACTTTAAGGCTGCTTTGAAGATTTATAGGCACAACATGATACAACTTGTATCAACATGTATCAATTTGTGTGGGTTTGTGTATTTATGGCTGTGCATAGATCCGTTCAAACATGTTTGCTTTCGCATTGACATTCCTTTGTTGCTGCATCGTGAAGAATGCTCCATGCAGTCATGCATCCTTTGTAAGGCTTTGTGAATCGTGTGTGCACCACACGGTCTCTACTTTTTTGGTGGGTGTATTTACGCTGCAGTAGTGTTGCACTATTTTACCCCTGCAAGATGCAGCACCCTTTGAGAAGCATGTTTTGTGATTTTTGTTGATATGTTTTGAACTGATTTCTTTTGCATGTACACTTCACTTTTTGCGACACCTCAATGTAATATATAACAATGTACAATGACATGTGTACATATGCGCACAGTGCAACATGGTGCAACACAGTGCTTTTGCTGGCTATTTCGAGCTGCTGCACTTGCCCATTCAACCCGTGTTGCTGACAGACCTCAACGATGGCAAAGGATCCATCCAAACCCATTCATTACAAAAGCCAGCTGATAGGCTAGGCTGAAGCTAGTTTTAGTGAACACGGTGAGTTCTAGGTGTAGGGAAAGTGGGGGGAGGCGGGTCCAAAGAGGCCCGCTGGAAGCACATGAGTGCCATATGCACGATAATGTGCTGTAATGTGCTGTACTCAGATGATGTTGATAAGAGGTGCATATGAGGCTTGCGCGCTAGGAAAACCTAAGGTTTGAGAGTTCCAAAAGGGCCACGAAAGGCCGGTTTTGGGAGACTTACAGAAAAAGACTTGGCTGGACAACCGCAGATATTCTGCTCCCCGATTGTTCCTTGCTGCACTTGTGTGTGATCCAAGGCAAAAAGAATTCAAGCTACTGACTGCCGCTGGAGGAGTGAGCAATCGATAGCCAGTGAATGATTTCTTCAGTTCCAAGTCATTGGTCGGTGGACATCCTCAAGCATACTGCACATCCGTAATCAGCCACGAAAACCGTCAGTCACAAGGGGGATAAAGCTTGCAACGGGTGTAGCTTCGGGTTCCATCTCATGCCAAGCGCAGGAGAGGTGGCGGCTGATGATGTTGTGGTTGGTATTCCAGTGAGAGATGTCGAGGACGGATGGTTCAATTTTCATGATTGCTTTGATTTACTTTTGCTATGGCTGTCTAAGCCGCAAGCTTTGCGCTACAGCTGCCATGCAGCAATCAACCAGATCTAAGATTCTTTATTTGTTCCCTTTAATTTCTCATTGCCAGCTTGCTGCGAAAGTTCAGGAGGATCAAAGGAGGGATACCGCGGCTGGTGACATGGACGATATGTTCCTATGGTATGGTGCAGGCTATATCCATTTTGGGGACATCGGCTGCTTGATTGACATCGTTCAGGTGCAAGGACAGCTTTTGCATTGGTCATAGGGAGGATTTGATACGGTACATGCATGAAAATACCGGCGTGTGTCAACTGCTAAGGGTGTGCACCCTGCCGGAGTGGTGGCTCCAAGAAGTTGGTAAAGTTTGGTTGGCTCTTCTGTCCTTGCGAGTCCCTGCACGGACATCACATCACTGCAAACGTATTGGAGTGCTGTAAACGGTATATAATTCATTGCATTTGTGAGGCTATGGGGGCTTCCATGGTCATCAATCTGACTACCGGGCTGTGGCAAGTGGCTGCGGCGGTTGTGGTGGTTGTGGCGGCTGTGGAGGTTGTGGTGGTTGTGGAGGATAGCCACAAGCGCTTCAGTCCTCCAACCAAAGCACAGACATCTTTGGGAACGGAAGGCACCGGTGCCACATGTGCGTCCAAATGCACTCCGGCCGCGTCATGCTGTTGCTGTTTCATTCTGATGGCATGCACCACCTTTGCAAAAGAAATACTTTGCATATGGCAGACTGATGAAGGTGATTTGATATGAACAAAGCACTGGTAGCTATGAAACAGCTACATGCTGTGCTTGAGCAGGCCAAGCACTGAACCAATGAGTTCTGTAGAAAGCAGTTTCGTTTGAAAACCCGCACTCCTTGGTTCAAGATCCTGTAGAATGCTGCGGAATATGGCTTTTGGCGCATGCGCATCATGTGACGTAGCGTTTGAGTTGTGTGGAATCGGAATTGTCAGCACAAGTGGGTGATTGAGTTGTGTCTTCCAGATTGAGAACTTGAGTATATAGATAATTTGCAGATTGTGTTGAGCAGAGTTTTCCTTGTGGTGACGATTCAAGAGGACACATGCAACTGACGAACAACCCTCACAAGGCTGACATTCTAAGGCTCAATGTGGCTTGAGCCCTGCTCAGCGCTTCACATTCTATGACCATGTGCATACCACAGGCATGGACAGACAGGGGGCGGATATTCATGGCGGCGGCCATCGCTCTTGCTCTTTTGTTGTTTTTTGTTTTTTTGCGACCTTGCCGATCAAAACCTCGTGAATAGAGGTTGCGCAATGTCAGTCACAGGGTTCACGTGGGCTCACTTTGAATTTCCTGCAGATTGCTCAGCTTTCTTTGCGGCGCAGGCATGGATGTCAAACAACCTTTGCTTTGCACTGCTGCGCTTACATTGAGCAAGGCCCACCAGCTTCTGTCAACCGCAGGGTGAAAACTTTAAACTAAACTAAATAATATACAATTTGGATTCTCACCGTTTACGAACATTGGCCACCCACGCACCCAAGCTGCTCTCATTGGCAGAATGAACGAGATACAGAATTAGAAGGTTGTATAGTTGTATGTAAAGATTGCAGTCTTTAAAATCAGCGCTGAACTTAGGACATGTTACTGGAACTTCTCCAGGCACATCCAGGTCAGGTAGCCCTCAACCGCTGCGATTAGTTGACATTAAGTCTTCTCAATTCCAACGGGAATGCAATTTAATCATGTTTTATTTGTTGATTAGATTAGAACTAACTTGAACGAATTTGCTAAGACAACTCTAGGACATGGACATCCTGCAGGTAGATGATTGATGTGGGCGGTCTCGGGGGGTCCCTGAGGCTGACATTCAAATATGAGTATTATGAGTGTTCTTACTGTATTCATGCAATAAGGCTGCCTTTGACGCTAGTCACTTGAGACCGAGCTTGGGGCAAATGCTGCGAAACTTGTTACATAAAGGGTTGGGTTCTTAAGAGAAGTGCACAAGAACCGCGTTTTGTTCGAACAAAGGGTATGCGAAAGCAGAACTTGAGAAGAAACAACGACGCCAAAATCTACCCATATCCACTTCTGAAGCTCTCAGGGAACCTGTTAGTCAAAGTAATGATGGTATGATGGTATTTTTTAAAAAATAGTAATATTTATATATATACATACTTTTTGTGTGTTTTTCTTGCATGTCCAGTTTGTGTGGCACAGCATACCCCGAAGCATACCCCATAGTCAAACATCCCAGCCCGGGAACGGCTACACATACAATTCTTGGCTCGCAAGAAGTCTTGCTGGCTTCAGCGACGCCTGATTGCCAATGCTGCACGACCAGGACATGACATTGCGGGATTATGCGCAGGGTGCCTACCGCATGCGGGCAATAGGCTTGGGCCCAGGGATGGGGTGCCATCAGTTCACAATTTGGGTCATTTTGAAAGCAGAGCCTCATGGACCGGATAGACATGACAGCCCTTCAAAAAGACCTTATAGCATTAGTTGCAGCGAATCTTTTGGCATAGACCTGACAGTTCAGCTGTCTCATGCCGTCATGGCTTGTACCTCTTTTTATGAACATTCTAGAACAATCATGTCAACTGTGTCAACGAGAGCACCCTGCAGGACACGGACAGCGCGTCGAAGTTCTCATGACGCCTGAGGTTAGGTCGTTGATGAACAAGCTGCCTGCTTATCCAAACGTTGGTGATGTGGCATTTGTTGAACTCACGAGAATTAATCTAAAGGTCTAAAGGAACAGCTGCCGTGTTCAATCAGCCGATTGAATTGAGGAGCGCTAGTGTGACAGATGCCTGGTGTTGTGTGCATTTGCCGGCCCTACTCATGGAAATCAATTCATTCGATCATACGATGATGTAGCTCGCTAGGTTGTGTCCCTTTCTGGTTGGCAGTTGAGGTCATTGAGCACAGTGGAGAAGTTGCAAGAAGAGGTGGGCGAGACGTGAGAGGTCATTGGCAAGGTTCCCCAAGTCGACTGATTGCTTGCATGATCATGCAACTTGAGAGGTAGAATGTTCAAACGAAGAATGCCTTCGCTCACATCGCACGTCAACTATCTATGCTGAGGTTCCAAAAATTGTATATACTCGTTTTGGCTTTGGGCATAAGAAACTGCAGCGGAAGGTGCTGACTGCAAATGCTAAGTGCTTGCAAACTTGCAATCAGCACTAGTATGACGACTCTTTGGCACAGTGCTCAAGTTTTGTTGTATTTATGCCTGGCTTTGGAAGACGAGAAGGCTGCGATGGTTTAAGAACCGGGTGCAGTTGCGCCACAGTTAAGGCATGCCCAGAATATTTTCAGGTCCTTTGAAGCCTTTGTCCTCACAAGAGAGACATAGACTGGTCTCTTGGAAACGTGCGCTGCACCCAAGCAGGCTATTCACCTACTTTAACTTGTTACATTATACTGGTTGTTTCATGTTCATTCTTGGCGCAAGTGACCTGTTTAGTCACACATGCAAAATGACATTTAGCCCGCACAGCCAAAGCTTTGGATAAGTTGTCTCGCATGCGTTGAGTTTTGAGCTTGCCGAGTTTCCGTGGTTTCGGCTGAAATCGGACTTTTTTGGAGATGCCAACGGCGGGCCCTGATGTTTTGAAGCTATGGTGGCCTTGGAAGCTGGAAGCGCGTTGGAGTCTGGAGCAGGATTCTTGCATTCTCAGCCCGCACGCCAAGCAAAAGGTGCCTTTGATGCGGAGACTGAGGAGAGGCCAAGAAATGTGGCACAGCACTGGCTGACTGGGTGGTTGTGTTACATTGGCCTATTTAACGCTGTTCTCTCTGCAACTTGGCAAGCACCAATCGCGCTACACCGTTCGTGGACGGTTTTGAGTGAAAGCCATTAGTGATCATAAGCTTTTGTCAAGTACATCAGTATCCAGTCAGATCCGAGCTTGAATGGCAGTTGAAGATGCAGAACAATGGTTGAAAGAGCACCCGAAAAGACTGCCAGAATGACCTATCAGCAGAACCAAGCAGAACTAGCTTTCGAAGAGAGGCTTCAAACAGGGTATGTGTATGCTTGGACACTTGTGATGGACTTCAAGGTGGGTATTTGGGTAATTGGTGTCCCCCATTTTTTGCACGCTACTTCACAAACCTCAGAATGATTTAAGAAGCCAGCTTCGAGAAGGCGAGGGGCTGCTAATGGTCACCTGGTTGGAATGGAGTGTATAATGTACGATGCAACTACTAGATATATAGGTCAGGCACGTTTCATCCCGGACATGCCCCTTGGTGTGTTTAGCTTTGTGTGATGAGGGAACTTTGCCCTTTATGCTAGTGTTTTTCAATATTATTTCCGGTACCATCTATTCGATATCCTATGCCTGTACTACAGAGTTGAATACAGTTTCTTTTGCCGCTCTGCCTGAGGTAGCGATGTACTTGTCAACATTGCCTCAGTGCCTGAGCTATGAGAAGGATACATATAAACTTTCCACAGACATGGAGAGCTTTGATATGATTTAGAATGTAGATGCCTATCATGAGGGCGCTAGTTGCTAACAAATCGCTATGATGTTTTTGCTCACATCTCCAACTCATGCCAGCCATGAGAGAGAGAACGCATTGAGAAAGCACGTGTAGCCATGGTGTCCTGGGCCTCCTGCCAACAAAAGTCGAGAATGTGCTGTGGGCAGTCGTAACAATTGGCGAGGTATGTCACTTTGCAATCCTTGGCAGCGGGGGAGGCAACTTTCTTAGCGGTGTTAGCGCAGCTCATCGGGTATCCCTTCGTTGTTGCGTTGGTGGCTGCTGCTTGGCTGGATGGGGATGCGTCAGCTACAGTCATGCGGACAAAGTTTGTAGCCTTTAAGATCCTTTAAGATTCTCTTCAGCTCTAAAATCACGTGCTTTATAAGCCACGTTTTATCAGGGTGCTTGCTGGTAACCTTCGTGTGAACGAAGCCGGCCAGGTGAAAGCACAGCTTTTGATGAATATAATGTTGGAGGCACTGACAAATCCGGGCGATCGGTGCCCCAGCTTGTAAGGGCTTTTAAACGCAGATGTTGATGTCACTGATCATGTTTGATGTTAGTTTTTGGTTTCGTTCACCACACGAGGAGAACCATCCTCGAAGGAACTGCGGAGATACTCCAATCAGCCTTCAAACTGGAGGACACAGACAAGGTAGGGAAAGCGGTCGAAGCGAATGAAAGGTCATGCCATCTTCCATTGTTTGAACATATTTTATAGTATGTTACATGGATTTACATTGTGCTGTGTACGTATTGAGTTTAAATATGTATATGCACAGGTATTGTGTTTTTTGAGACTTCTTCTGAGTCGAGTAGAGCAAGTTCGGCACAGGAGTGTGGGCGTTTGCGCATGCAGGCGCATATAAATATATGTTGATTTCGGCGTAATAGCGTTAACACTAGATTTTCAAAGACCTATGAATTCTATGTCGCGGGGTGTGGCCCGCGTGGGTGGCACGGCCTGTGGCGAGATTTAGCGTGCTTTGGGTGCGGCCCGCGTGGGTGGCACGGCCCGTGGCGTGATTTGGTCGCGCCAGTCTCTGGCGGGGTTGGGCGTGCTTTGGGTGTGGCGTGATTGGGTCTAGGGGTGCACAGTGGGGTGTTTGGATGTGGCTGTTGGAAAAGGCTCAGCGTCCAATTTTTGCAGAGAATGATAGAGAATGTGATTCACTGTTTGGCCTGGAACCGTATGTTTGCATGCTGCAATTTGTGCAATAGAACTGTAGAGCTACTAAGCTCTTTGTGGTACTCAATGTTCCTTTCTAGGGTACTGCTAGGAGCAAGGATGCTACTAGGGGTCCTGGCCATGCTACTAGGAGCAATATCGCTACTAAGGATGCTACTAGGGGCTCCAGGCCATACTACTAGGAGCAAGGACGCTACTACTAAGGTCCCGCCCCAGCCCCACCCCAGTCCGCAATCACACCGCCGCCCACACGTCAAGAGCATCACAGCATCACTACCAAAGTACGCCACGCCCCGTGACACCCCTAGACGCCACCCCGAGAGTACCCTACAACAACGTCAAATCACGCCACAGGCCGTGCCACCCACGTTTAGCCGGGCTAATGCTATTACGCCTAAGTCAAAATATTTGGGGCACAATAAAACGTTGCATGTCCTCAGATATTTTTTTTTGAACACAAGGTCGTTAGTTAGTCAGGGTTGACAAGCAAATGGTTGGAATGTGACATTTCGGCCCTGATGGCCCGTGCTTTTTCTAGCACGTTCGTTGCTTTGGAACTTGTCGACGGGTTCGTTTTGCCCAAGACTCAAGACCTCCTTAATAGGCCGCCGGATGAGTAGGTTGGCCCTTCCTTTTGGCAATTGGGGATGGGACCAGAGGCTTGGTGTGGCGACAGTTGGCAGATTGGGTGGCCTCGGAATTTTTGCAGAAGCTAGCACTTGACCTTGTCCCCTTTGTTTTTCAATACCGGATCGAGGGACCTTGGGAGCTGAGTGGCTTCTGGACAAGTTTTATTTGGATCTATTTGGTGATTTTTTGCATTTTGTGGGAACTTTGGTTTCAGTTGTTGACATTGGGGCACTTGGCGTTGCAGCTTTTGCAATACATTCCATGGTGTTTGGAGTGTTCCTTGCGCCTCAGCTTCGGGCCAGCTTAATTTGAGAAGGCCGATTAATTTCCAAGGCCTCCAGGCTGGTGCATCAGAGCGGGATACAAACGTAGCCTGTATGGCACTAGTGCTTGGTGGATCTGCAGGACGATCACCCTGGGATGAGGTATGGATGGCTGGGTGCATGCGTGGTGGTTCAGATATGTTCAGATGTCCTGGTCAGCACGACCAATCCCGCCGGAGCGATTGGACTTGGGCAGCAGTTCGATTGGTGTGAAACCTTCGTCTATCCGACCAGACGGAGTCGCACGCCCCTCGCGGTTTACAAGCTTTGGGATCCGGTTCCGGGCGAGGTAAGCCAACTGAGTCAGGAAGCCAATCTTATCCTAGGATGGCGGATGTGACCATGAACGTGGCACGTGGCGAGAGTCGCGATTTGGTGCCAGTGACCATGGAGCCCATAGGAGATCCAGCCGGAGGTGGCCGCAGGCAAGCCGTTGGGCGCAAACCCAAACCCATCCCCTTTAGCTTCCAGGCCTTTCAGGCCTTGGCGAAAGCCGTTCAACTACAAGCCCCCCGCCCTAATGTCGGACTCGGATCGCCAGGACAACCAGTGCCTTGACAGCCCACTTCTTGGCGGGAGTGCGTGCCCGTTTGTCCAAGGGCGCGACCGATCAGTGCAGCTTCGCGGGGCTTGGCCTCAGCAGCCTGACGGAGCCAAGTTTCTCAAGGAAGTTCTGTTGCCGGAAGAATCGTAGACCACGTGAATCGTCGAGAGGCTGCAAGATGTTAAGGATCGTGGCCCGGTTCAGGCGACAAAGGGAAAGGGGTGCACTTATGTGCACTTGGGAGCGATCAGAAGCCTTTTCCATCCTTGGACTGCGTTGGTGCCCATATCATCAAGTCAGAACTTCTTCAAGGAATGATCGTGAATACTAAGGTTTGTTGAGGATTCGAGAGGTGCTCAACTTGACAGCGGCTGATGTCATCCTGCAACCCAAACCTGTGATTGATTCTTTGGCGCTACCAAAACATGGTTGAAACCGAAGGTTCTCCTGAGCAATTCCACAGTTATGTTGGGTGGCGTGTTTTTTTTGAGCGCGTTCCACCAAAGTGCACACGTCAGCTGTTTCCTATGGGTCAGTTTTGCGCGAGGCCAAGAAACAGCTGGCCACTTGCTGAATGTTCTTTGGTCCCAGCGGTGTGTTGTGCCCCTTTTCTCCTCCTTGTGCGCTTTACACTTGCTTCCCCCTACGCCAGTTCACGGCAGGCTGTATATAATTTTGTTTGTTTCATTTCTAGTGCGCTTGGTCGTTTGAACTGTGGTCAGAAGTAGTATCAATTATACTTGTACTGGGGAGGCTCCATTGACATTGCAATTGGAAGGACTTCCTCGAAAAATGGTAGGCATTTGCCCAGTAGATGGATGAACACATCAGTGATGTTGACGCTGCCTCATATGAGCGACGGACAAACTTATTGGTTGACTTATTTAGTCACGGCATGACCCAAACCTATGTTGAGGGCTGTGTTTCTGTGGAAAACGATGTGGTCACCACCAAAATCGATTTTATTGTTACAAAGACGTATGTGGTTACAATTTGTTATTGCATTTGCATGTTTGTTTGAGCTAAACTGAGTCACAACTTTTCATCAATGATAATCCCAGACAACGTCCCAAACGAAAATCCAAACGATCAGCAAATGATAACCTAAATGTCACGCCAGGCACTCCGTAAACCTACTTCTCCACATTAGTCGTGTTTGTTCATGGGCCGAGCTACTAGGTCACCGCTTATGTGTTGTGATCCTTGCACAGCCCAGTGCCACACGAACCCAAGTGCATAAATCAAGTGCTGTGCCATTCCTGTGCAGAAAGCACTGTAATCCTCTAATCTGAGGTTGTGAGTTGTATTTTGTGTTTTACTCTATGCAGCGGTAACATGACCGCCTCGATCCCGTATAACAGGATTGGACTCCAGACAATTCATTCCCGACGTGCGAGAAACATCATATCAAACTATGATATGTGCCGGTATGCTGTGCTAGCTACATCTAACTACGGTTTGGAGAATCATTGGAGGACGATATGGACCCCACCAAAAACGATAACCGTGTCAAAGGGCATTTGGCTACACAAGTAAATTTGTCACCTGCTCATATAGGAAACTATGGCCGGCCTAAGTCTAAAGATGGTTTGAAGGGCCAGTTTGGTTTTTCCGCGCAGTTCGTCGTATGCAGAAGCCGACGGTGCATCTATGTTTTGTTTTTGTGGTTGTTCCTTGGTGTATTCTAACGTGTTTGCTCATCAAGTGTCATCAAAGACCGTTTGTTCGTTTTGGAACATGGGGACCGTGCAACCGTAGCTCACCCTGAAGGTTCGGATTCTTTTGCAGTTTGGACTCCTGGCTTTCATGATTCAGTAAGTTTATGTTCAAGAGTGTTGTTGCCCAAGCCTTTGCATTTCGACTGGCACAGTTACTTTCGTTGTGTGTTTTCAATGCAGGGCTCAGACTCTCATGCACCTCATGCACCTCCATGGGTTTCCTTGCAATGTGTTTCTTACCTGGGTCTTTTGCAAAGTTAAAGTGTTCATCTAAAACGTTCCAGTTCCATTATTGAAGCCCCGCACAAGCAAGGCGCGTTCATTGGCATGGGTGGTGGGCTTGCGTACGGCATTGTCCTCGATTGGAGTGGTTCGAACTTTGGAATTGTGACTGGTTTCCTCTACGGCTGCTCCTCAGACGGAAATAGGACAAAAACGATGGAAATAAGGCCTTGCAGTCGCATTTGTGAGATGAGGGTCATGATCTTCAACGACTCCATTTTTCACAGGAGGGTGGCATCCAATTTGCTTCCAGTTTGTGTTTTCAGGCTTAATTTTTACTTCGCTCATTGCCTATGCACACTTGGTGGCAATGATTGTCGAATCCTATCGAAGATGCACTGAAGAATCAGGTTGTGGCTACAAGGTGGCCGAGCGGGCCTGGGTATTGCGGACAGTAGATGCTTAGTAGATTTGTAGAATGTTGTTTGCCAACAGCACATGCCATGGGTATACTGTATACTATATAATCCCACTTCTCAGCCCTGAAACCATCAAAAGCCAAGACGTAGTTTGCTTGTGAACCCGTCCTCAACTGGTTCTTTTGATTCGGTGGCAGTGCCAGTGCCAGGGGCTTGCGGAACAAGATGGGGCCTCTTTGTTCATTGAGGGCTCAATGAAGCATATGCGGAAGATGGTCATGATGGGCTCCGGATATCTCCTACTGGTGCTGGTGCTTCAGATTCTTGTTGGGTTTTTAGAACCTTGGCGCAGTCAACCCATTTTTGCTGACTGTAAACATTCGTTTTGGGTTCCATTCAAAGCACAATTCTCCGGATTTGTTTGAGTGTTCAAAGGCAGGCTTGTGAGAGAAAACCGAGGCAAACGTTTCAAGAGACTAAGTCGATTGATTTTCTGCGCGAGGTTTGGTGTGACATCCTCAGCAGCAAAATGCTCATCCTTTCAACTGCCTTTGGCATCATTTTTTGCGCAATGGCTTTCAACTACATTTTTTCCGATATCATGATCACGCGACCACTCTTCCTGTGTCCATGCACCTCCTGCTTCTGGATGGTGATTGGGTGTCTTGTTTGCATTGGGTGTTGCGGTTTTTCACTCTCAGTCCATCATTTGGGACACTTTTCTCAACTTGGGTCACTATGCGTGCGCTGTTTGAAGAATTCAAGAACCAGGACACATTCCACAATGTTGCATGGCCAGCCCCCCAACAGGCTGGCTGCCTTTATTGCCTTTGCCTTCAGCGTCGTGGTTGCAAGCAGTGACGTGTTTTACATGGAGTTGCCTGGCTGGTCGATTGTGACTTGTGCTACCTTGCTCATGAGAAGGTCAGATACCCTGTAGTTGTTTTCAGCTCAGTTTGTGTAGTGGATGCAATGTGTTTTGAAGATCTCAATGCAGCCATGCAGCAGGTTTGCTTCCCACTGTGCTTCCAAATGGAGAGAAGCACTTGGACCAATTGTTTCTACAAAACGGGTCCGCTTTCGACCCGGCATTCAAATGTGCTGGGAACCGAGCTGGGTACGGAGCTTACCCCGTTTGCACCTTGGCGGCATACATGGCCACACTGTAGCAATGACAATTACTTATGCAAATTGCAACCATTTCCAATCTATTTCGCTACAAATTACGATTCTGTGGTAGGTTCACCTGTGTCATTTAGTGCGGGTTCATCGCCGTTGGATGTCCGTCTCCCACTAATTACAATGACTGCAAGAAGACACGTACTTGTACAAGTAAAGGCTACAACAGTCTTCGGGCTTAGAGTATTCTGCAGGCAACCTGATGCAGTGGCACGGAGGAGTGCGAGCAAAAGGAACAGATCTGCAAGCACTGGACTCTTGCAGAGTGGCCGAGCCGTTCTGCGGTCATCATCGGTCAAGGCTTAGGAATCGGACTTGGTGGGTGAAGCAAAGCAATGGCAATTCCTGCAGTCTCTCTCTATATATATATATATTCCCATTTGTACACACTTTTGTGATGCACAGTTGATTTGGACCGGCTTGGCAACGTTCATCATGCAAACCTTCATCAAGCAGTACCCAGCAATTCCTGTAAAGGAGTCATGTCCATGTACAGCCAGACTGATGTTGACCATGTTTAGGTTCTACAGCCATGGGACCTTCGGTCCCTTCTCCCTTTGGCCCAGACATTGAAAGTGCAAGAAATGGTATAAATTAAAGCGCAGTGGTGGAAATGTAGCCCTCCGCATTTTTGAGTCACCCACGTCCGAGGATATTCTGACGTTTGCAGTGGCGATTTATTACGACAGGCCTGAAGATATTGAAGCCGTGGTTGGGAACCTATACCACGTTGCAAACAGCTTTGAATATTTTTGTGCGGATTGCGGAGCTCCCACAAATTGAGTTTAATCAGTGGAATTGGATTTTTTTGGGGGGTATACAATGCGAAACCACAGAACCATTATAATGTAAAGACCTGATTAATTAAACCCACCCCTCACCCCCCACATGGTAGGTCAACAAGGTGAAGAAGATATGAGATACAACTCATCAGGTCCACCTCCCATGAATAATTTGCTAATCGGCTAAGAAGCGAGTAGTAGTAGTAGTAGTAGTAGTAGTAGTAGTAGTAGTAGTAGTAGCAGTAGCAGTAGCAGTAGCAGTAGCAGTAGCAGTAGTAGTAGTCATCGTCGTGGTCGTCGTGGTGGTGGTGGTGGTCGTCGTAAAAAGTTCAATAAACAAACACAAACCCACAAAACAAACCCAGGGACACAGGATCAAAATAATAGGGGTAGTAGTGCCGAA
Organism: Durusdinium trenchii; assembly: GCA_963970005.1. Classification (NCBI taxonomy): domain Eukaryota; class Dinophyceae; order Suessiales; family Symbiodiniaceae; genus Durusdinium; species Durusdinium trenchii. Next base: position 82,534 of record CAXAMN010012337.1, read on the forward strand.
TATTGAGGGGGAACCGGCCCTTACCCTTTTTGAGTTTCGTAAATGAAATATATAGGCACTGAACCCTAGACTAGTAGTAGGTAGTAGGTAGTGGTGGTAGTAGTAGTAGTAGTAGCAGTAGCCGTAGCCGTAGCCGTAGCAATAGCAGTAGCAGTAGTAGCAGTAGTAGTAGTAGTTGTAGTAGCAGTAGCAGTATATAGTAGTATTAGTATTAGTATTATTATTCAAACGAAGTTTAGTGTGCAAAACTTCCGTGTTACGGACATTCAACAGCTGTTCAACCACCACTCATCATACACCACTCATCAAACACCACTCATCATACACCACTCATCATACACCACTCATCATACACCACTCATCATACACCACTC
>CAXAMN010012337.1:91360-131649 GCA_963970005.1 Durusdinium trenchii
GTTGACTGGAATGAGCCATGTACCGGACCCAGCTACACTCAAGGATCTTTTCTATAGAGAGGTTAGGAAGTCTCGTAAGCTCAGATTTGACCTTGATGTCTATGAACCTGCTTCGGAGGGAAGTAATGACAGAAGCTATGAATTTCTTATAAACTCTGTCAGACGGTATCTTGATAGGGAAAGGCTTGGCAAACGAAGCGCGAAAGGTGACAACAGCAACCAATGCTATGAGTTCGCCAAAAGTGGCAAACGCAAGTACGGGAGCAAATGCAAGTACTCGCATGACTCTAGTGCCCGTCACCGCTCCGCCGGGAGTCGTCGCGTTCGCGTAGTGCTAGTTCTAGCGGTCGCTCTTCTTTCAGGTCAAGCCGGTCAAGAAGTTCTTCAAGGCCGTCCTCCTGCAGCAGTTTTAGAAATTCATCAAGAAGCCAAAGCAGAGGGAGGAAATCTGAGAAACCATGTAGGTTCTTTGCAAAGGGCAATCGCAAAAGGGGTGACAAATGTCCATTCAAACACGGTGAAACGGCTACACCGGCCCCACGCAGACGCAGCCCATCTCCTGCAGCTAGAAGGTCCAAGGACAAGAAATCCAAGAAGGACAAGAAGGACAAAAGGAGCAAAAAAGAAGGAAAAGAGCCCAAAGGAAAGGCAAGTCCACGTATTCAAACAAGTTTCGCACTGTCTTGCTTAGCCGCTACAGGCAGCTACTCAATCCCCAAAGAGTAAAGACTACTGGGAATTCTCCAAAGATGGCGCGGGATTGATCAGGTATCATTTAAAGCCAAGAAACAGGTCGTTTCTCCCAACACGTAAATCCTGTCCCGTGGAATCATCTAGGTTAGAAGACCAGTTTACCATGGTAGTCACGGACTCGAAAGGGAAGAGTAGGACATTTAATTAAGGGTAATTGGAAGAAACACCCAAACGCGAAACAGAAGTTTGACCAGTTTTCCGTGTTTTGCAAGAGAAGAGAATTCGTTTTGAATTCAAGCCTGAGGTACACACCTTCCCTGCTTGGAAGGACATGTACCGGCATGTAGCGACACTTCCGGACCACTGAGGAGTGACACTCAGGATGCCATTTTGGCAGCGGAGTCACTTAGGCAGATGCTCGAATCAATGGATACTGAGGAGCCTGCGTGTGATTTCCTTTGCGACCATTCCCCAGAAGGCCCCGATGACTTGTGCTGCGCAAAGTGTAGGACGGTCACCGGTGAACAGGTGCCCTCTTGTGCTCGCGTAACTGCGATGCCAAGTACTGTAGGCATGGAGAAGTGGCTAGGAGACACTGGCACTGACCAGGACATGTTACCTCACCGAGTAGGGAGGGTGACTGCCTTAGCACTTGCCCTTCCTCCTCCCATAGTCAACCAGCAAATAATACTAAGGCAGATGAAGGTGGGGGGGAAAGCAGTGCCCTTCCGCCGCAGGGTGTGGACCCTCCAACTGACGAGTCCTCCAGCTATGATTACTGCTCCTGCCATGCCTGTTGAACACAATGTGTATGAACCACACCGTAGCGACATGAGACAACTAGTGGAAGAGAAGATACAAGAACTTACTGAGGAAACTAATGCTAGTCTGCTTGCCGCTGTGGTTCAGCTTCTCATGAAACCTAAGTATCAGACTTGTTTCTCTGCGGTTGCAAAAGTACTCAACAAGAAGGAACTCGCTGCATCCAAGGATGCTCAGGCCTCCTTGGACAAGGAATGGGACAAGCTTCTTAATAAAAAGACTTGGGACCAAGAAAGAGTTAAGGAATGTAGGCGTGTTGTCGAGGAAGCCCGCAACAAATGTGAGAAGGTGCACATTGGTAGGATATTTGACATTTGCACTCTTAAAGGTAGTGAGTTGCCGGTTGGAAACCCCCAAAGAAAGTATAAAGGGAGATCATGTTTTCAGTGAAAGAATGTGTTTGATGAGAATTCAGGTTATGCCATTTTCTCCGAGATGTGATCATCTCCAGCTTGAATGGAAGCCGCCAAGATCTTAGATGCGTTCGGATCTCAGCCAGGGTATTCTAAGGAACAAGCTGATGCTCGGCAAGCATATACCCAAGCCGCCTTCACCGGCGTGCCGACATGGTTGAGGTTACCTAAAGATCGATGGCCTAAAGGTTGGAAGGGAAAATACTAATACAATGATCCCTTAGTACCAATGCTGTTAGCTTTATACGGTCACCCGGATAGTGGTGGTATTTGGGAAGCGTATTTTGAGAAACAGATTGGTAAGAAAGGATGGCAACCAGTTCTCAAAGAAATTTGGCGTTCTGTGTTCTATCATCCTGAGTTTGATGCTCTTCTTGTTGTTTGTGTGGATGCCCTTAAGCTCGCTGCACCAACCAAGAAGATCAAGACTGCATGGAAGTCAATTTCCAGCATGATTGACATTGATGGCCCTGAACCTTTTAATAGGTATTTTGGGTGCGAGCACAGAGAAGAGCGAGACATCAAACTGGATATCAAAGAACATCCTTTCTATGATATCTTTAGCGCGGGTAAATCCGTTGCCGCACAGGCTAGAACGGAAGACTACTGGGGTAAAACGGTGTTTCAGTGCTGCCCTAACCGGCAAGCCGATGTCGATTACCCCGAAGGATATGCTATGGCAGGCAAGAAGAAAACTGGTGTTAGAAACAAGACTTCTGCCAAACAAGCTGCGCGTGCACAGAAGTTTACTAACATGTCCGACCTTCCGGTCGTGAAAGGTGCATGCATGCGCAAACCCGTAATATGCATGATTTTCTCTCCTCGCGCGTAGATGCATATTGTGACTTGGCTAAGGTTAAACGTAAAGACCTCAGAAAGGCTTCAACTCCATTTCATGAGTTGAGGATTGCTAGACCTCATGAAAACGAGGAACAACCTGAGGGCCGATTGAAAGGCATCGCCAGTCGGATCCTTACGAAGATTCTCTTTGCTGCGCGCATGGCGCGTTATGACCTTCTGCGTGCCACTCAGTCCTTAGCTTCTAGATTCTAGAATCACTAAATGGTCACCGGATTGTGATGCAGGTTTACATCGATTAGTTTCCTATATTATTTCTTCATTAGATCTCACCATGCGTGGTTTCATGGGTGATCGGTTTTCAGAATGTCAACTTTGGTTATTTGCTGATGCTGACTTCGCCGGTGAGTTTGATAATAAAAGTACCACAGGTTCTTTTATGGCCTTAGTAGGACCCAACACCTATTGGCCTATCAACACGTTTAGTAAGAAACAAACCGCCACCGCTATGTCTAGCGCAGAGGCTGAGGTTGTCGCCGCTAACCATTCGTGCTCAGGGCCTTCCGTCGTTATCGCTATTCAGCTACTTAGTAGCTATGAGTGATCCGAAGTGTCCGCCTCAGGCCAAGACACGACGAGCTGGCGTAGCTGCCAAGCCGAAGGCGCCTACCCTGCATGAACCGGTGTCGGTCGCCAGGATTGACCCGGAGTTGGACGAAATCAGATATGGTTTTCTTCACAAAGGTCCTGAAAGTGTTGCTAATGTGAACCACCTTCAAATTAGGTTAGGTCCTAGCTTCACTGTTCGTTTCATGGAAGACAATCAGGCCACCATTACTATTCTGTCCAACGGTAATTGGGTCAATATGCGGCATACCGATCGAACACAACGTGTTTCATTCAGTTGGTTGAAAGAGACTTTTGATAGTGACCAATTCGGTTTAATTAATGTCAATACTCTTCATCAAGCTGCTGACGTGTTAACTAAACCGTTCGCTTCTCCGCAAAAGTGGGATTCAGCACTTTACATGTTGAACATGGTTTATAATACATACAAGAAACCCGAAGGCAAGGGTAACTCCTTAGCCGTGACGCCCTCAAGGGGCGATCCTGTGCAGTACTTTGACATTTCCACCCCTGAGAACTCCGACAATGAAGATGACTTGGATCAGGGGGTAGAGCTCTGCCCAATCAGCAACCCAAACAACAACAAAGGCTCATGGTTGAATGGTGCTGCTCACCAGACTCCAAACTTGGGCAACCAAGAGTCGCTTCTAAAGGATGCACTGTGTTTAGGGTTACTGAAAGTGAGGACGCCACGACAAAGGAATGCGTTGAGCAAGTGACGCAAAAGACAATTAAAATTTGGAAAGACAATGGAAAATGCAAGGTTCACGTCCACATTTCGCTCCCTTGTACTGGAGGATGCCCGTGGAACAACGTGAACAAGGATTTGCCAGGAGGAAAGGAGAGGACACGACAACATCAAAAGAAGTTCTCCACCCTCCTTAAGACTGTCGACAAATTCCTTGAAGGTATTTCTAACGTTTCTCCGTCGATTTCCTTTGAACTTCCTTCATTTTGTGAGTACTGGAAATGGAAGAGGGTTAAACGTTTTAAACAGAAATACGGCCTTGTTGACTACAGGCTCCACGGTTGTCAGGTTGGGGCGACGGACGAACATGGGACACCAATTAAGAAGGGTTGGGCCATTTCTTCCGACGTTGAGGCGTTTGCTGCTCTTGAACAGCTTAGGTGCTATGGACAACATGAACATGCACAGTCTAGAGGCAAAGCGCTTAGGGAAGCCGAAGGGTACACGTTTAGATTAACCGATAGGATCCATACCATGTTCAAGAACTTAGGTCAACGTGACTTGGTTAATCTGTGTACTGAGGTTCAGACTGTTCATGCTGCACGCGCCACCTGCATACACACTTGCACTCACTACAGCTCACACACCCAAACTCACACTCACATTACATAACACTCCACTTCACAGACTAAGGACGCCCAGCTTAGGTGTACTGCGGATTGTTCCGGCCGTTCCTTGTTCGTCAAGCACCCTTTACCGGGTTGCCCAGCCATGGAGCAGATCGACGACATCAACGAGGACGACCTCCCCAGTAGGCTCCGAGGAGCGAGTTACAAAGGCATCGAGAGTAGATGTGGCACCACGCCATGGGATGCCAACGTAGCCTTGTCATGGCAGCTCCGCTACCACTATATATAGCTCCCAGCTGACCTTGTTGCTCTCACTCGCACGCCCAAGAGATTGTCCATCTCGAAATGGATTTGGTTGCACTCATTGAGCGACCTGGGTCGCAACAACACACCAAAAAGCACACATGTATACATATATATATATGTATATCACCAAGTTATCGCGTCGAGAGACGGCCGGCGAAGCGAGTTCTGACACCCAGGACCCACGGTGTTTTTGCCACATACATGTAGGAGTGTTTTGTTTGTTTGCGTTTAACCTGTTTGTTTGCATGGGCGTGTGCACACACACCCGTGGGTGCATCCCTTTCTAGTAAACTGGAAAGCGTGATCAGCCATTGCTTCAAATGTCATTGGCTTGAAGGCCAAACGTTTTAAAAAACTAACACTATAACAAATTGTTCTCCAAAAAACATCAAACCCACATTGCTGTGGCGACTGCTGCACATTTCCTCACACCCGCGCTCGTAACGTCTCAGCCTGTTTCGACTGGTCCATCAGGGCTTTCAAGCAAACGCGCCCAATGAAGGGCCAGAAACAATCCAAATAATTGAAAGTCCAAAACATTCGAAGCTGGACAGTTTGACGCCAAAGTCGTGAGTTTGCCCAGCATACTTTCCTCGGCCAAAGTCTTATGGCTCTCGGGTTCTCGTCCGAATGTTGGAACGCGTGCACCATGTGTGTAAACGCATGCCTTGCGTGCTGCTTTGAGTGCCCGACACATAACAGCAGGTTTCGTCTTTTTGAAAGACCGTAACAACAACCAAAAAAGACTACAGCTTTCCAGCAAGTCACCACTTGGGACGAACTTTGTAGTTAATCCGACCCCTGCAAAGATTGTCGTGAGACAACGCCGCGTAAGCTGAGAGTGACATCATCCCAGATCTAAAAGCGCGTTTTTGGAGCTGCTCCCCTAAATACAAAGCTGGCCGGTCAACCACCCAAAGAAAGTCCGCTTTGCCCCAAAGGCTCAAAGCCCGGTTTCCCCGAACCTGGGCGGCGTGTGAAAGTTGCACGGAAACGGAAACAGAAAAACAATAGTGCAGTCATGTTTAAAGTTTGCAACACTCTCCCAAACATTGTTGGACATGACATAAACCTCATAGGAGGACATGTTTTGAAGCAAATCCAAGATACACGTGCAATGTTCTGCAGTTTCTGAAGCAAGGCCAGACAGAAACATCAGCATTGGTTTAGTATGGGCAGCTTTCACATTGCTGTCTAAGCAAGGGTATGAGGTTTTGTGCTGTCAGAGTCTCCACGGCCAATGAGATGTAAGTTCCAAACAGTTGGGGGTTTTGATTTCTACACCACTTCCGAATCTATTCAACAGCAAATTTCCCCGCTGTTGTTGGGTTCCGTTGCAGGGCACAGCCAAAGAGACACCGCCAAGACATTGGAGATCTAAATGACCAGCTGCCTTCAAGCGATGGAGAATCTGTAGCTCCACCTCAACACGCGACGGTAAGGAATTCGACTCTACATATACACTGGTCTTACGATCGTGGAAACACATAGAAAAGAAAACCTGCGTTCCAGATGAGAAAAAAGATCGCATAGGAAACCCGCTAAACCCGCTGCCAAATCTTTGGCAGTTCCAAGCAACATTGTATGTGCACTGTCCCACCGAACCCTTCCAAGTTCAAACCCCGGTACATCTACCCAGGGTGACCGCAAGTCTGGTCTGGTTTCCCGTAGATAGTCCTGGTGACTTCGGAGTGTCCGTGTCCAAGGTGCTTGAACAGAGACATTTGTGTAGATGAGATCCAACAACGCGGCTGGAGTTCTTGCGTGTGGTTGCACAGCTGAACACTGGTCGCACAAACGCGTACTCTGCTAATTTCTTTTTTTGAAGCAATGGCTTAAAGATCGTTCTTTCCAGTCACCTGTCCAGCTCTCGAAACCACCCCTCCATCCTCCAGCAATATGCTGGCCCGCGCGTCTCGCACGGTCCCCGACCAAATTGTTGCCGTACTGGTCCAGACTTGGGAAGCATCCGCTAAGCAACGTTTTGCCTAGGGTAGTTGACAGGTGACCATAACAGCTTTGAATGTTGTTTTTTGAAGTTACATTGAACATCATTGAACCAAGTTGCAATCCCACACTATGACTTCAACAATACGGCGATTTGCTTTCTCCCACAATTCCTTCGTGGGCAAGTATCTCATGGGTATGGCAGCGAATGGAACTTTGGTACACCAGCTGTGAGAAGCCATTGTACTACTCCATAACCAAAGCAGCATCTCGTGGTTTGTGTTGAACTCAGCACCGTCTGTAAACCATGCACTTTACCTACCTCAGGTCGTAACAGAGTCCATGTTCATATACTCATGTCAGAGGAAAATAATGAACCATAGCTCAGCAACAGGTAAACATGACGCGTCTAAAAATGATGCTAGTGGAGCCTTGATGCTGGAAATGTTTCCGCTTCCAGGCCTGACCTTGGGGGCTCATTGGTGGCCTGAGGGAACGGTTTGTCGAAACATCCCAAAGCAGCTCCCGAGCAAGAGCCCCGCTAGGTGTATCAACCTTGCTCCGCTTGTACTTGGCCGGACAGCCTGGCAGAATCGGATGGTCTTGGTGTGTGGAGGGCTTTAAACAGGTCAAAGGTTTTTTGGTGTGTTCACCGGAGTACTGGGGTTATATGGATGATGTTGAGGAGTGTTTTAATCACAATGTTCGCGCAGACTCTGCATGGGCTGCCGGTTTTACCCCATAGCGACCTTGATCTGAGCTCTCATGGATATGTCGCCAATTCGATTGCTTGAAGCAAACCATATGGTTTGAAGTTGTTTTGTATATATGTATATGAATAATTTAGATATATCAATATATACGTAATCAAACACACATTCCACACAGCGACGGCGACTCTAGACTTGAGCTCCCAAAAGGATCTAAAAGGCGCATCTATGATTGATCAGTCTCATCAAACTGCTAAGCAAAACGTTGTAAGGCTTGTGGGTTCCACAGAATATCAAAGAAGCAGCGGTACAAAGCATCAGTGTGCCACTGAGAAAGGCTTTTCCTAGATTGTGCAGAACTCACAAAGCTTCCCACTATGCCTTGACTCGCGCTTTAAGTAAAACGCAAAGATGCGTCGAAATTAAAGCATCATCAGCTCACTTCTTCTTCCCAGCAGTAGACTTACCCGTCGCAGCACTCTTCATCGACATGGCAACCTTCTTACGTGACTTGTACCACTCGCTGTAATGCATTGCCCTCTGTGTCAAAGGCGCATAGACGGTCGCATCATCAACTTTTGCCATGACCTTGCCATTGATCTCCCGGTAGAGCTTTGTCATGGACTCCGCGCGTGTGGTCAGCGCGGCGCAAAGGGCTTCTGAGCACTCCAGGCCTTCGATCGCGATGCACAGGGATCTGGCGTCTTCAGACTCCTTCAGCCTCAAGCGTGCAGCAAGTGGGCTGAACAATCATGAACAACCTGAACATAACAGACCGATCGACAAAAGACAAAACACTTGTACGAGAAATCAGAATCTGAATCTAAGGAACGTGGCTTTCGCCAAGGCAGTGGCCTGTTGAAGGGGTGTCAGCGGAACCACGGGCTTTTCACCATTCCCATTCCCATTCTCACCACCGCCATCATTGCCAGTACCCTTCTTCCTCCTGCCCTTGCCCTTATTGCCATTTCCCTTGTCTTCATGTGCGCCCGGTGCACCATTGGGAGTCGCAGCCGGCGCCTCCAGCTCGGAAAGGCCTGGCAAAGCCATGCCATCAGCAGCGAACGATGCTCCGGCTTCGGTCAAAGACAAAGCTTCAGTGGCTGAGAGCTCCGTCGTGCCCCGCAAGGTTTGAGACTCTTCCCGGATGTCTTGTGTGACCCGTGTCGTCTCCTCCACCAGGATGTACTGCCTCAAGTTTTCATTGTCCGGGAAGTTTGGGTCGCAAATGTACATGTTCTGAGCCGTCTTGCGGCGAATCAACTCCTCAATCTGTTCCGTGGTGTAGCGACCATCCATCTCCAGAAGCCAAAGACGGAACAGCTCCAGCTTGTTGCCATTCACGAACATTGGCAAAAGACTCTTGCGCATGACATTCCTGACTTGGCTTTTGACACCAAAAAGGCAAGTTGTCTGTAAAAACTGCTGATGTGTGAGCCTCCTAGCATGTCCACTTTGAACTTGAGGGTTCACTGCAGCCCTTTTCTCATGGAGTTGACGCACTCCATCAAACCCGTGACAACGGGTCAAGAGAAGCAGAAAAAAGAAGCTGCTGTTTTTTGAAGGGTTTGGAAAGAAGTGTTTGGGAAATCCTGGGCACTGGACCATGCCTGACCAACAGGTTATGAGCCCAACGCAACAAGGTTTTCCTTCACAAAACCCCGACTCCTCGCACATGCTTCGACGCCGGCGCAACATGGAACCGCAGCTGGCACTTCCGCCATCCGATGAGCTGGAGCCCGGGCATGACGATGCCTATGGGGGCTTGGAAGTTGTTGAAGTGAAAGAGGAAGAAGGAAAGGTGTTGGAAGATGAAAAGAAAGAAGAAAAAAGGGAATTGAGCACCCCGAATAGGTCAACCACTGGTCCTTTGGGTTCGGCGACCGGCCCTACGGAAGGTGAGCTGTTCAAGAGTGGGGGCTCGAAGGAAAGCCTTCGGGATTCGAGACCCAAGGGCAAACCGATGATGTTGGCTCCTTTAGCTCCACCACAGCCTCAGACCACGCTACCGCTTTTCACCCAGGAACAACTTCGTGAATCTAAGGCGGCAGCACGGAAGGCTCCTCAGATCTATGGCCGTGTCCAGGCCACCTCATCGTCGAACGAAGAGCTTCATCTCCAGGTCAAGCGACCTGCCTTTTTGAAAGAAGAAGAAAGGTTTGAAGAGATGAAGAGAGAAGACTTTGAAAGGTGGAAGCGAGGAGAAGGTCTTGAAGATGAAGAAGAGGAAGAAAGTGAAGAGGTAAGGAAGAGCGAAGGTGGCGATCGAAGACGTCGTGATCGTCATCAACAAGACGAAGAAGAGATTATGTGGCGATGGCACATGTCTCAAGAAGTTCAAAAGCTCACCGATCTTTGTCACCACCAACAGAAGGAAAACGATCGCCTCCAGCAAGAGCTCTACGAAAGGAGGCTGGAGGATGAGGTGAGAAGGAGAAGTGAGGAGGAAAGGATGAAAAGGCTTGTGGATGAGAAACCATCCAAGACCTCATCGACTTTCAATACCCCCGAAGAAGGGAAAATGCCTGATCCAACTATGCCGGAAGCTAGGGGGCGAACACCGTGGTCCACCTACCCGACAAGATATGGTATGAAGGGTTCAAGATCCAGGTCAAAGGACACCCGAAAAGGTCGAAGTCCGTCCTATGGAAAAGGAGCCCGTGAAGATTCCAAAGGACCTCCTTGGACAAGGCCTACGGTGGGGGGAGCAAAGCCGTCACCTGAGGTTCAGCAGATGGAGGTGATGACGCTGCTTGTCGAAAGTATGAAAGCGTTGCAAAAGCAGATTTCGGAGGGTCATGATGCTCAGGGCACCATCAAAGGGGTTGAGGTGGTCAGACAACTTGGAGAACTTCCTACCCTGGGGCCCATGCATGGCACGACCTCTCAACTTCAGCTGGGCGACTGGCTCCTCTTCATGCAACCAGTCATAGCCGATCTCACTGCGACCTCAGATCAGTGGTGGGATCAGACCCTCAAAGAAGTTGAGAAATGGTATCAAGCCCATCAAAACATGGCACCTCTTGATCGAGTACGACATGAACCAATAGCTCCGGCTTCACTGAATGTCGCAAAGTGGGCTAAGTTGGAGCGGCGGATGGCGACCTTGATGTTGAAGGCCATCCCAGAAGCTCACAGGGATGAAGTGGTCGCCATGAAGCGACTGTCAGTTTTTGCCATCTTGGCACATCTCCACACTTCCTACTGTCCAGGTGGAGTCAGCGAGATGTTGAAGAGCCGTCCGAGCCTACAAGTCTTCATGATACTGTTGTTGGCCTTAGAAGATGGCTACGATGGAGGGCAAGAGCTCAGGAGATTGGTGCTACAGAGCCAGACCCGTCGATTCTGGTCAAGGGCTTGAACAAGTTGACAAAGAAGACTCTTGAAGGCAATGAAGCCCTGAGGTTCAGAGTCTCGCTCGCCCGCAATGCTCTTCAGGTCGACACCAATCCAACGGCTCAATCTGTGACTCAGTTTGCCACCCACTTGATCGCGGCGGTAGACCAGTTGTCTCTGGTGGAAAAGCGAAGCGCCGCCATGAACACCGGCTCCGCGACCACGAAAGTGAAGAAGGTGGAGAAAGAAAAGGAGAAAAAAGAGGTTGAAGGGAAAGTGAAACATGTGGGCAACGCTTCGAACGATGCTCAACCTTTGTGCAAGTTCTTCCTCACGGACAATGGCTGCCGAAAGGGAAAGAATTGCAAACGGTCTCATGACCAACGTGATGAATACAAGCGCTGCTACAATTGTGGCGGCAAGAACCATATGGCTCCGGCTTGTCCCAATCGTGATCCACCCTCTCAGAGCTCTTCCACTTCGCCGCCAAAGGTAAAGAAGGAAAAAGAGGAGGAGAAAGGAGGAAAGTGTGAAGCACTGGAGACAGAAAAGAATGCTGGAGGAGGAACGATGACTGAAGATGATAAGATGGATGAGCTGTTGTCTGAGGCGAACAAAATGTTGAGGATGATGAAGGACAAAGAGTCATCCGAAGCAAAGATGAACAAGCTTCACCAACAGCTTGATGAGATCAAGAAAAGTATGAAGACGCTCAAGTTGACGAGGGTCAAAGAGATTCAAAGGACGATGAGGCCGGAGGAGGAGTTTGGCCTTTGGATTCAGGTGCCACCCATCCTCTCCGTCCACTGATATCCTCGGACAAGATCGAGAACCTCAAGACGGTCAATGTGGCCTTGGCTGATGGAAAGAACACCACGTTGCTGATGACCGACACTGTGGTGATGGTCTCCACCAACCTCAATGTGGAGCCAATAGTTCCATTGGGAATGATGGCCCAACGAGGATGCAAGATCCAATGGAAAGGGGGAAAGATTAAGGTCTTCCATCCACTTCGAGGTGAATTACCTGTTCAAGTGCTGTCGGGATGTCCACAAATCCCAAAGACCCTGGCTATGGAGTTGATCCAAGAATTTGAACAACGCCAAGGTCGCATCTGCGCAGCGAAGATTCTTTTGGAACAACATCCACAAAAGGAGATGGAATGGTTGCAAGCCTTGGTCGAAGGACACCCTGCCCTCCAGGATCTACCGTCCTATGTGAAGGAAGCCTTGCTTTGTGAACCTGGTGACTGGGCCGATTTGCCGGCCAACAGACATCAAAGGAAACGCTTCAAGCAGAAAGGAGGGTTCCTGCTTCATTTGTACGCAGGAGAAAAAGAAGGATACACTCTGCAAGCAGCAGCTGAAGCACAAGGACTCAAAGGCCAACTGCTGGAAGTTGATGTCAAAAGGGGCGAGAACCATGAGATGGCCGCACCTGAAGCTACAGCATATCGAGGCCTGTTGCGTGCCGCTCTAGATGGAGCTCTGCTGGGGGTGATTGGCGGCCCCAACTGCCGCTCAAGATCGGTTTTGAGGCATTACCCTGGTCCACCACCATTGAGGTCTTGGGAACATGAATGGGGGCTGCCTACACTGACAAATGATCAAGCTCGCCAATGTCAAGAAGATGACATCCTGCTCTGGCGACAGGTCTTCCTCTACTTGATCGCCGACCTCGTGCGAAAGGCCAAGGAGACAAGAAGGGGGGAGAAGGAACAAAAAGAACTACCAGAAAGAACCATTTTCTTGTTGGAGCAACCGGCCGATCCTGTTGACTACAAGCCGGAATGCGTCTCTTTCTGGCGAACCAAGGGTTGGGAGGCCCTCAAGAAGGCTGCTGACCTAGATCTACTACATGTCAACCAAGGGGATTTTCAACCTTGGAAAGAAGGCGCTCCGGTGAAGCCAACTTCCCTGGGCACAAATCTTCAGCTCCGCCTACCAGCTCAGCGAAATCCTGGAGCCAAAGGAAGGGGAGATGGATGACGACTGGATTCATCCACCCTCGCAAGATGGGTACCTGGTCTGTGTGACACCATTGCCCAGGCCTGTGTCCAATGTCTTCATGAAGAAGGTCAACCGTTGAAGATGAAAGCCATGACCTGGGACCAACATGTTCAGAACGGCCATGTTCCTTTTCGAAGAGACTGCAGGGTCTGCCAACAGTACAGTGCTAAAGGCAAACCACATCGCAAAGCGGTGCATCCACTGGCTGGCACACTTTCGCTGCATGGACACTGCAGGTCCATATCAAATCTCCAAGAATGGCCGCGATGTTGCGAAGTACATCCTTGTTGGAACCTACACCTGGCTGCTTCCAAAAGATGCTCCGCTACCACCTGAAACCCTGCCTGAGTTGGATGAAGATGAAGAACAACTTCAGGTGGAGCTTGATGATGAGGAGGATGAAGTAGGAGCTGAGGTTGCAGAAGGTCATGAAGATGAAGAGGTGGCACAGGAGGATGACAAAGAGGAAGACAAAGAAGAAATAGAAGAAGTGGAAGAAGAACCACAGGAGGATGATCAAGAAGCTGAGGAAAGAGAAGATCCGAAGCTCGTCACCTACCGCATGGCGATTCCACTTCCGGTGAAGGACCAAAGAGAGATCCTGTCAGCGATTCAACAAATGTACATCCAGCTCCGTATCCACGGCTACCATGTGGCAAGACTTCACACCGATTTGGGAGGTGAATTTCGAAGCCGCTCTCTGAAGCAGTGGTGCAGATCACGGGACATTCAGCTCACGACCACCGCTGGTGTCTCAAGTCAAGCCAATGGAAGGGCTGAAAAGAGCCATTCAAGGGCCACATCCGAAGATTGTTGGGTATGGCTGGAGTGGATTCCTCAATGTGGGCATACGCATGTCACTATGTCCATGAAAGGGAAAGAAAAAGGATGGCGGACAAAGACATGAAGGACCTGCCACCGTTCGGACAAGAGCTGTTGGTGAAGAAAAGATTTTGGAAAACGAAGGAGTTGGAGGGAACCCATGAAAAGGTGAGGTACCTGGCTCCGCGACCAGATGCTCATGGTCACCTTGTCCTCCGTGAAGATGGAAACATCGCCATCGCCCCGTACTTCATCATGAAGACTGTGGAACCCGAGCCTAGTCAAGAAACCTGGATGGCCGTGGTTCGGGCCGCAGAAGAGGAGGAAGATCCACATGTGGCAAGAAGAAGAATTCGAGGAAAGACGACGATGAAAAGTATGAAGAAGGAGGATGAAGATGAGTATGACCAGATCCTGAGAGAAAGAAAGAAGCATGGAGAAAAGATCACGAATGTCATCATGGAAGAAAGCGTGATCGTGCTGAAAGATGAGATGAAGGTGATGGATGTGGTCTTTGAGGAATTGAAGAAGGTGAAAAGTGCAGCCACACAGGAAGAAGAACCTGTGTTGAGGACCAGAATTGTCTCTCCCCGTGAGCTACTTCAAGAAGCTCCAAAGTGGGATGAAGCGATCAAGAAAGAACTACATCAGCTTTTTGAAGAAAAAGAGGCGCTCAAAAAGATCACTGAACAAGAATTCCAGCAGCTGCAACACACCTGGGGCCGAAGGCTAGAAGTGGTCCCGTCGAAGGTGGTCATCACTTTGAAACCAGGTCCTTGGAGAAAAATCCGACTGGTAGCTTGCGGGAATTTGGTCGATCGCACCTCCGAAGAAGAGAAGGATCGCTGCTTGTACGCCTCTGGAGCTGATGCTGTATGCCTTCGCTATGTCCTCAAAAGAGCTGCTGAAGAGCAGTGGAAGGCCACTGTTATGGACATCCGGGTAGCTTTCCTCAATGCTCCCTTGGATGAACAACAAGAAACTCCAACGATGGTTGTTCTGAAGCCACCTGCCCTCCTGATCAAAACAGGCCATGTCAAGCACAATGAGTACTACCTGGCCCAAAAGGCTATGTATGGTCTTCGACAAGCACCACGATGTTGGGGTCTGCACCGCGATGGTGTACTTCGAAGCATGAATTCTGATGAAGGGCATCACCTCGTCCAATCGGCTGCAGAACCAAATCTTTGGGCGATTTTGAAGGGTGAAGCCAAGGATGAAGATGTGGAAGGAGGCGAACTGAAAGGCTTCCTTCTGGTGTACGTCGATGACCTGATGCTGGTTGGAGACGGCGGCACCATTGAAGTGATCACCAAAATGCTTCAGGCGGAATGGGAGACATCACCTCCTGAAGAAGCCAACACGAAAGACAAGGTGAAGTTCTTGGGCATGGAGCTGAAGAAAGGTCCATGGGGCGAGTTCATCGCCTCCCAAGAAGACTACATAAAGGACAAAGAAGGAATTGAGGAAAAGAAAGGGGTGAAGGTTCCGATGGGGAAAGATCTATGTCCCTTGCCAGAAGAACCCACGCCTGACCTCGTCACCCAGGCGCAGAAGCTGGTGGGAGAATTGATGTGGCTATCAACGAGAACGAGGCCGGACATCGCCTTCGCCACAAGTCGCTGTGCCCAAGAAATCCTATCACATCCTATGAAGGTGGTGGAACAAGCTACACAAATTTGCAGGTACTTGAAGAATACCCCAAATGAAGGATTGAAGTTCACAAAAGAAAAGGGAGAAGGTTGGGATGGAGGACCAAGGGCACTTGAAGTCTTCACGGATTCCAGCTTCGCTGCCAACCCTGAGACACAAGCTTCCCATGGATCTGTGATGGTCACTTGGAATGGAGCTTTGATGTTTTGGAAAAGTGGGAGGCAAGCATTTCCCGCCCTCCCCACGGCGGAGTCAGAGTTGTTGGAGGCCATTGAAGGCCTACGGACTGGTGATGCTGTTGATTGCCTCATCAACGAGCATGAAGAGCTCTACAAGAAAACCCTCTTTGTTGACAACCTCGCTGCCACCGGATTCTTTGCCGATGGAAATGCAAATTGGCGAACACGCCATCTTCGACTTCGAGCTCAACATGTTCGCTGGAGGATCACAAATTTGGATTGGCGAGTCCGCCATTTGCTGGGTGCAGTGATGATTGCTGATCTTGGCACCAAGGCCCTCACGATCCAACGAACAAAAGAACTTAAAGAATTGATGATGATGTTGCTGCAAGAAGAGAAGGAAAAGGAGGACGGCCCAGGGGCGACAAGCTTAAAGGATGAAAAGAAGGATGAAGAAGAAGAAAAGAATAAGGAGGATGACCCAGAGGTGACAAGATCAAAAGAAGAAAAGGAAGAAGAACATGGAAAAGAAAAGGCGACCGTTCAATTCGCCGATGGAAGGACCCTTCAGCTGGCTGTTCTCATGGCCATTTTGGCCAAGGCCAAGGCTCAGGGCGAAAGAGAAGACGGCCCACTCCAGTTCTTCATGATCATGTACACGTTGTTGGTCATCTTCATCACGCTCATCCTTCGAAGGTTGTGGGCCTGGCTGACTGCACCTGCCATTCCAGGGGGTGATCAAGCTGGTGGTCCTCAAACGCCTGTGCCTTGCCCTCAAGCACCAAGTCCACCTCGCTTCTACAGCTCGGACTCATCGTCGCAAGGAAGCTCTCTCACGGTCGACAACCAAGGCCGTGAAGTGAATCGGCATAGCGCCCGGTCGAAAGGAAAGACCAAAGGACAAGGAAAGGGGAAGGGGAAGTCGTCGACCTCATCATCCCCTGCACCGGAGGACCATGCATATGGCCCGGCGCCTCCCATGACAAGGGAACAGCAGATCCAGTGGGCCAACACCAACAGGGAATGGCTGATGAGGTGGGCATCGTCGCTCACAGCTGAGGAGCGGCAGCACGCCGGTCTGACAGACCTGCAAGAGCCGCTCATCACCTCGAGCTCTTCGGCGCCCTCAGAAGTGACCCTCACTGGGATCCAAGAAGAACCCGAACAAGAAGTGCCTGCGGAGCGTGAAGTCCCGCCGGTCGAGCCAACAGAAGAGGAAACTCTTCACCATCCCACCGAACGGGATTACAGAGACATCCAGGCCGATGAAGCTTGGGAGCCAACGGGTCGGCAAGCTCGGATCGACCTTCGACAGCTCCACCAAGGCTTTTCCAAGGCCGTTTCAAGCGGCAGGCGATCCAGCTGAAAACGAAGGCCAAGATCTGCATGGTTTGGGGGTCTACATCACAAAGTATGGCCAGAAGTACCATGTGTTCATGGACTGCCAGACCCTGACATCCTCGGTTTTGAGAGCCTCACCACCATGTCACCAATGCGGTGTAGCGGTCGACATGAACCGAATTCGCCGCGGACAGCCACTCTGGTGCCGAGGTTGGGGTGAAATCTATCACCGTGGTGACAACCAACTTCCTGGATGTGCATCCATCCAGGACAAGAAATACAGCATCTGTGTCCTATGCCTACAGGCGATGAGGACAGAGGCTTGGGCCTATGATGAAAGAAAAAAGGAAAGAAGAAAAAGGCCATTTGGCCAGCTGTTGCATGGAATGATGGGCATTGCATGTTGGGCCTCTTTTCCACAGGGCCTGGTTGGCCCACTACGGATGATAACTGGAACGGCTGATGACTGGTTTGTGAGAAGGGGAAGAGCCTTTTTGCATTTTACACGTTTTGGCCGCACCAAGTTTTGATGTTCAACGCTGCTGGAAGGCCATGTTGGCCCCTTGTACAATGGTTGGGACATTGTTTGGAGGCTGTCAAAGGCCCTAGTTGGCCGCGCTGGACGGGTTGAGATCGAAAAGAGATGATCAAACTGGCATTCAACACTTGCCAACAAAAAAGGGCTTGAGCTGGAAAGGAATTTCAGCAGCACCACACCCGTGCGGGAAGAATGGCTTAAGGCCAGGAGTACCCGGGTGGAGGCTGCGAACTGATAGCTTTTGAAAAAGCTAGGGGGGGTGCTGATGTGTGAGCCTCCTAGCATGTCCACTTTGAACTTGAGGGTTCACTGCAGCCCTTTTCTCATGGAGTTGACGCACTCCATCAAACCCGTGACACCGGGTCAAGAGAAGCAGAAAAAAGAAGCTGCTGTTTTTGAAGGGTTTGGAAAGAAGTGTTTGGGAAATCCTGGGCACTGGACCATGCCTGACCAACAAAAACAAACACCCACCCATAGACTGGAAGTGAAGCCGGGAAAACAAACTGCAATGAAAATTTTGCCACTGGGCAAAGCTGAGTGTCGGGTTCTTCGCAGCTCGCAAATATGCCATGTACTCAGCACGATGTGTGACGGAATTGGGCAAGCTCGCAGCTGTCATCTTCTGCACTGCCTCATCCACCTTCCCTGACAAACCCGCTGGCGCTGCTGGATCAGGCGGTGAAGTGGGTGTTGGAGCGGGCGATGGGGTGGGTGCTGGAGTGATCACTGGAGGGGGCGATGGAGTGGGTGCTGGAGGGGGCAATGGAGTGATCACTGGAGCGGGCGATGGAGTGGGTGCTGGAGGGGGCAATGGAGCTGGAGCGGGCGATGGAGTGGGTGCTGGACATGGTGAAGAACAGTGTGCCCAAGTTCTTCCATACTGCAATGTCCCACATGGAAACCCAATCCCTTGATAAAAGGGAGAAGTGGGAGTCTGAACTCCAAATGCTGGAGCAATTTGGAGAAGAAGAGTTTGCGCAGCACCTTCAATCTGGAAGGATTGAATGGCGAGCTGACCCATGGACTTATGGAGTCTACAACTATAAAGACTTGGGTGATGTGGTGCGAGGAACTACAGTACAAAGAAAGAGGGAGTGGACAGCTGGGCAGGAGTACCAGGGCAATGAACAAGATGAAGCAGAGTGGGGAAACAAGATCTCCAAAGACCTGCACACCCAACTACAAGATGCAGAACGCTATGGGAAAGGCAAGGGGAAGCTTTCCTTGTTGAAAGGAAAAGGCAAGGGCAAGGGCAAGGGCAAAGGAAAGCTGGGTAATGGCAAAAACAATGAGGTTTTAGCCCTTGAAGATGGTGAATTGGAAGGACAGGAAAAAGAACAGCCTGATGAGGCAAAACAATGGGCAGAGTGGCTAGTAAAAGCCCAAAGAGCCAGAGAGCAGGCAACCATAGCCAAGGCCAACTGTGAGACTGCCATGCAGCAGGCTGACCTTGCTAAAAGGTTGACCAAAACAAGCAAAAAGGACACAGAACAAATGCTTGATGGCTTCAGCAAAAGGATGAAGACCCTGAAGGATGTCCTGGCCAAACAAGACGAAGCAATGAAGCTGGAGAAGGCAAAGGTCTTGCTTGTGGAGATGGTGGGCAAAACAAAAGAAGTGAACAGTGAAACAAAGGAGTTCAACCAGCTGGCAAACAAAGCTGGAAGCAAGGCCTCAACCAAGAAGTGAGCAGGCCCACCTTGTTGAAAGGAGGTTTTGTAGAGCTTTTATGACTTCCTTGTTGAAAGGAAATAGCTGGTTTTGCTCAAAGGGCTCGTGCACTCATACCAAAGCAAGCTGTGAAAAAAGGTGATGTGGAGGCACCACCCACAAGTTTTCCATGTTCGGGTTCCCTTTTCTCAAGGTCTCAAGAGTGTTGGTATCCCTTTTCTCAGGGGTGTTGGTGTACCAAACACAAGGTTTCACTTTTCATAAAACTTACACCACCAACCGAAACACCAGAACCTCTAAAGCCACCTCTGCAGCCCTTTCTTGCCCAAGGCAGAAACTAGTTCCCTTGCTGAAAGGGAGAAGGGTAGGCCAGCTCCCAAAAAGATCAGGGACTGGCAATTGGAAAAGGGGAAAGAAGAAGACCCTATTCCTTGTGAAAAGGAGGAGCTGCGAATTTCAGCAGGTGAGAGCAGCCCTCTATGCACCAGATTGCTGGAGATCTGCAGTCTTGGCAAGATCTCTGCAACTCAAGTTGCAGAGATTTGTCATATGGCAATGCTTGAAGGTTGCCAAAGCCATGACATATTGGCGTTGGCAAAATGTGGAAACTTCCAGCAGAACCCTGGAAACTGCCACAGGGAGCTTTTGAAGGCAGCTTGCTCAAGCAGAGGGGTCTGTGACCCTGTGCCCATCCAAGTGCAGGGGATGGACACCAACAGCAGGAAAATAGTTTATGACGACGCTTCACTTTTCCTTCCTCACCTGATGTTCAGCAGCATTGCAGCACAATACCCCAATCAATTTGAGCAAATGTTTTGCTTCAAATCTGCAGCCTCTTTTTGGAAGAATGTGGAAGAGCTGGGGGGCACCAAGCTTGCACCCCCAGTGGCCCTTGATAAAAGGGTAACAAGACCTGGCCATACTTGCCCAATTTTCATACATGGAGATGGGGTTGAATATGCTACAAGGGATTCACTTGGAGTTGGGGAAGCCTACTGAACAAGCAATCTAGCTTGGACTCTTTCTTCTTGCAGCATTCCCCAAATCATGCAGTGTTGCAGATACATTGACAGCTTTGAATGATTGGATTAGCTGGAGCTTGACTGCCTTGCTAAAAGGCAGGCACCCATCCAAGGACCCCTATGGGAAGCCCTTGGTAAAAGGGATGGCAGAACTTGCCACTCACAGCAGGCAACCACAGATGTGCAATCTGGTCAATACAGGCCGATCAAGAATTCTACAGTAATGTGCTCCATTTGCCTCACTGGCAAAACAAACACCCTTGCCACCCATGTGATTGCCAGAGAACCAGTGCGCAAAAAAAAAGCCCTGATGGCAAATCTTTCAAGCTGCTGAAGGAGGAGGACCAGGATTGGGAATATGTCTCTCCAGAGCAAGCCCTCCTTTCTAAAAGGAGTGATCACCTTGTCTTTTCTGTTCCAACTGTCAGCAGTGCAATGGTGATGGGAGACAGCTTGCATATATTTTGTAGCAGAGGAGTTGCCAGCCATTTGGCTGGCAGCTTACTCCACTACATGTGCTTCTTCGATGGCGTTGGAAAGAGACAAAGAGTCAACCCACACCGAAGATTACAAAGGATCTTTGCCAGGATCAAAGAGTTGTATGTTCAGCTGCAAAGTACCTCAAGATTAAGCAACCTTAGATTGTCCATGTTGTGCGATGCTGCCAAGCCCGACTCAAATGGGCATGCTTGGAAGCAAAAGCTGCTGAGACAAAGCACTTTCTCTTGCCCCTCCTGCGTGTCATGAAGGAAGCATTGGGCAAAGAAGGTGGTATCCACCCAACAATGCTTCAGTGCTTGAAAGCGTTGGTGGACTTGCAAGGGCTGTATGATGAAGCAGGGATGTTTCTGACCACTTCAGAATTCCACAAGGCCTGCAACCTTGCTAAAAGGTTCTTTGAAAGCTATGAGGAGCTCCACCACTGGGCCTTGGGAAAAGGTCGAAAGATCTTGCATGTGACTTTCAAGTTTCATAGCTTTCACCACCTGATCAGAAACTCACAATTCATGAATTACACCTTCCATGCAAATTACAGAGCTGAGCACTTTGTAGGGCAATTGAGTGTGCTGAAAATAGCAGCAAAATACCGGGCTTTGCTACACCTCCAATTCAGCAGACCTGGGTTTGGTCACAAGGATGAGGGGCCTGCAGACCCTTGATAAAAGGGAGCTTTCAGCCATAGACTTCTTGCCAACGAGCTGATGTATTTTCCACCTTGATAAAAGGCGCAAAGCAGCTGGCCCTTGATAAAAGGAAGCTTGTAGCTATAGAGCTTCTTGCCAAGCAAGAGCTGATGACTTTCCACCTTGATGAAAGGTGCAAAGTAGCTGTGTTTGCAGGAAAAATGGTGTCTCTAGCTTTGCACTTTCTATTGATTTGACTTTTGATTTCTTACATCAAAACCTTGTCAAAAAATATTGGTTTTTGAAGGTGAGAGTTTTTTGATTTGTCTCGTCCAAAACATAGCGAAAAATATTGAAAAAAGCTCGATATCAATAGAGTTCCAAAAATATTGATTCTAATCAATATCCGATGCCTAGGGGAATGTCGTGCCAGACCCGCCAATTGCCCCCAAGGGCCATCCGGCAGGTTCCCGGTACTACAGAGCAGAATGTACGGGCCGCATGGCAACCACCTGGAGCCAAGCAGCCACCATTGCCAAAAGTTGAAGGCGATGGCGCTACATCAGGTAAGGGCTCAAATGCTCCCGTAAAAGGGAAGCCTCGTGGTTCAGTCGGCCGAATGTTGTTGCTGCCCCCTAAACGGGGCAATATCCCAAAGGACCTTCTTGGGCCATTCAGCACCAACCTCCACCCGTTCGACCTACAATTCCAAGACGACCTCCAACCATAACTGCGCAAGAGGTACCACCGGTACCCAAAGCCAAGCTGCCCATCGGGCAGGCGCCGCCACCTTTGCCAGCCCCGAATCATCCGCCAATGCCGGGACTGTCGCCAACAGTCAAACCGCAGCCAACCACAACCGAAGGTCTACCAGATCGGTCCAGACCACCAGATTTTAATTTGACACCAAAGCCACCGCCTCTTCGAGATCTCTTCGATCGATTACAGCCTGCCGTAAAAGGAAAGGGACAAGGCAAGCCAAAGGGTCGTTCTCGCGAAGGCCCATATGAAGCAAGGCCGTGGCACTATGATCATATGCCTCCTCCACCGTTGCCGCCAAGGTCCTCATCGTCTTCGAATTCCCGTAACTGGGCAGTCATATACTCAGAGCACTTGGCAACCGGCGCCGAAGAGTTCACAACCTTCGGATGATTCACCATTGGAATTATTTGATTTTCCTGGTGCGCAATGGCAGCGAGACGATCCATGGGCTGAAAACTATTGGCCCAACCACATGGAACTTCGTCAGTGGATGGAGATTGGTTGGCGTGATGATACCGAACGATTTGGGTACAGGTTTTTTTTGATTGGACAGCTACCATAATTGGTGAGCCCTATAGATTATGAGTGTTGAGATGCAGTTCATCTTCTGACCCGGAGTGAGATGATCTTTCACCGCGTTGTCTCACACAGAAGTACTGCATCCTTAACCGGATTGCTTTAGACGGAGAGTGAACTTTTAATCAATGCTCTAGTCAGACTGGGTCAAGCATGTGTACTGTAACAACATGCCGAGTGAGCCGGTAGGTTGTACATTAAGGTAGCTACGTTGTCTTTGTACAGTGCGTGCAAGAGCTTGATGAGGGATTTCTAATATGATTCCTTCATCGTTAGAGTTTGTCCCCCCCCATGGACCCGTAGCGTGTACTCTCAAGGTAGAGTGAAAAGGGCGCTTAGCGGTTATACAGGGTTAGCTAGGTTACCTAGTAGAATCAGAGCTGATCCTGTAAAATACCAATTAGCTATGAGAAAATTGCACGTGTTTCAGTGGCACAGTTTGCAGATGTTTGCAGGCTCTTTGTTTTTGGACCATGGCGGAATGGCGGGAGTTTTTGATCGCTTTGCGTTGAAGCAGTCTTGGGGTTTGATTTTGGACGACTTGTTTTGTTTCCGCGCTGTTTCTTAGGAAGGCTATGCGTTGTACATCACCGGTCATTCATTGGGAGGTGGTATGGCACAGCTGCTCGGAAGTTTGGAAGGAATACAGACTTTGGCCTTCAGCCCAGTTGGTGCGTCAGACGCTTGGAAGCAAAAGGCGCATAGACGTCTAAAGTTCATCAAGCAAGGAGGCAAAACCTAGAAATGGCCAGACCTGCAAACGTTTGTGCACGTCATCACCACCCACACTTTGCATTGCCCCATTTCAGGTGACCTTAACCCGAGTTACCCATGATTTCATAAGGCCACTTGGCAAAACCGGTGCTGGTTTCATTTTTGCCTGCAGCCTGCAGGTTTTTGAGTGGAAACTAGAAACTATCCCCGCTGGATCCTTTGTTGCTGACTGATGCAAACAGGAGGTCAATGATACTCAAGGTGGCTGGCTGTTTGCCCGAATCAACATGTCAAGTTTTATGACAAATTAATTTTCAACATGCTGTGGTGGTTAGTCTATTCCGGAGTTTCTACACATGGAGTTTGGCGCATACCAGTACTTGCTGGCGCAGCTGCCAAGGCAAGAGGTGCCTATCGAAAGCGTCTTTGCTCAACATCTTGGAGTGCAGAGCCCGTTTCATTGCATGATCCTCCGAGAATCAACACTATTATATATGGTCTGCACTTGAAAGCGGATGGCACCAACAAATATCGAAATGTATGTCCGTACAGTTCTTTAAAGGCAATTGTTGGCAGGTGCCACTCGCGCACGTGTGCAACAAGCATTCGATCATTCAACTGAGTTCGGGATAGTTTGGGTATATCCAATTCGGTGTGAGATGGTGCTTTCATATATGTGTGGTCACTCATACCTTTGCTTTGTCATGTTTGCTCTCATGACTTCGCTCCAATATGTGAGCTCTCATTTGTTTGCTCTCATATTTGCTATCATTTTCACTGTTTTGTGACACAAGCAGTTGTTATGTAATGTTGGATCCTGATTAGTAAAGGGGGCCCCCCCTCTAAACAAATGGGAGGTCCTCTATAATAGACTACCACCAAAACAAATCTGGGTTCCTGGGAGGGTTCCTTTTGGAATTGATTGTAGTATTTTAATTAATGTTCCTTTCTCATGTTCTTTGTAATTGTATAAATATGTTTAAATATTCTCAGCAATCCTTTTCCTATGCAACCTCAGATCGTGAGCAGATCTTCAGGTCTACTACAGGAATTGATGGCTTTGGGAAGCTCTAGAAACTTAAATAAATAAAGAAACTTAGGATTACCAACTATACTCTCAGCAAGCCAGCCACTGGCTTAGTAGTACTCACAGGTCCCCGAAGGATTTAGAGACCTATTTTTTCAAATAGCGAACAAATAATTAGGATCACCAAAGAACAGCACAATGGAGAACCCTTAAAACGAACATAGTGTCCAGACTTATTTTTGGACCATTTAGCATTATAGAGGACCCTATTACTAATCAGGATCCAACATTATTTCTATATATTTCTATTTGGTTTATGTCAACTTAATGGTTGTGTATGATTTTGTTGAGTGCCACTGTTTGTTTTAAACGCTGTGCATGAAAAATTGGGAACACTTGCAAACTGATCGGGGTTACCAGAGCCCATAGCTATATAGAGGGATCAGCGATTAGCATGCGATTTTTGACTGATATATATATATATATATAAGTTTATTGATATATAAGTTTTTGTTCTGATGACAGCTGAAACCGACTGAGCAGTCAATGTTCCCTTCCACTGTCAATCTCAGCTGACTACATTCAGACACATGCTTCAGACATTCGACAGCAGGAAAACAAAAACAAACACAGAGCGCGCTTGTGTTTCCCAGATTTTCTGCATTTGTCACATGATGTTGCATTTTCTGACTTAGTGTTGAAAAATTTTGGAAAATTAGGCAATCTGGCCTGGAGCCATCATGTAGATTTAGTCTCCCAATATATCAAGATGATGACTTGAAACATTCTGAAAACTGTTGAATGTGGTTTGAACTGGGACAAGTATTGTTTTCCTTTCAGTACTACATCTAGCTAGAGATCGCTTGAATTTTTTTTTGAGATGATTAAAAGCAACGAGGTAGTTTGAAGTAATTCATTGGGGATATGTTGAGATAAATTGGGATTTTGGGGTGATTCGGCACTCTTTGATTTGGGTCTTTTGGTTTTGTTTTTGGGATTTGATTGATTGTTTACTTTGTGTTCATTTCCTTTGTGTCCTTTGACCTGCACTTGCTTTTGAAATGATTTCTCATGTTCATCTAACTACTGTAGATGTGTGTGTGTGTGGTGGTCTCGTAGGTGCCCGCAATCTTCTCACAAGCAGGTTCTTAGAGATGTGCCGTTTTTGCTAAATACAGTATATAAGCTTGTTCACTCATGCCTGCGTTGTCGTGTGCGTGTTTTTCATGTGTGTGTGCTCTAGTGTGTGTTTGCTTTCATAAATTTGTTCTCATATGTGTGCCCTCACGTATGTGTTCCTGAATGCAAATGTGTTTGTATAGTTATTACTGTAATGTTTTTGTTCTGATTCTAGTTCAGGGTGTTTGTTTTTTTTGCCGGATTATGTTGTGAGCTTTCTTGGGGCGCCAAAGCAGGAGGGCGTTGCTTGGACAAAGGCGACCTTGCGGTAGCAGTCTGCCACAAAGTTCGTTCGATCAGAAAAATGGTTTTGTACATTTTTCGAATCTAGAGCATGCAACTGCAAATGGCAAATGGGTACGCTACAGTAGGAAACCAACAATGTGGCGAACAACCGTTTGATACTGGAGGTACTGTGGTCTCTGTGATTCCTTGGGGCGATGTGGTGCCTGCCCTGGACGAGCAAGAGGGCATGGTGCAGCGCATTGTGTCACAATCAGGCATTGTTTGATTCCTGAAACATGTTTTGCTCCCAATCCTTATAATCCGGACGCCTAAGATAGAAGATATTAGTTGTGAAAATCTTCTATTTGAAAGCATGCCCGGTTTTGAACACCCGACCGGTTCAAATAGAAGATGGCCCACAAGCCCGGGCAAAACAAATAGAAGATATTATTTGGGACAGCCGCGGCTATTTCCATCTCCCTCTCCTCTCCTCTCTCCTGTCTCCTCTCTCCTCTCTCCTCCCTCCTCCCTCCTCCCTCCTCCCTCCTCGCTCCTCTCTCCTCTCTCCTCTCTCCTCTCTCCTCTCTCCTCTCTCCTCTCCTCTCTCCTCCCCTCTCTCCTCTCCTTTACTGAGTAGTTTTCACAGAAGATTGGACTGGCCAGGGCTGCCGTTGTCAATTTCTTCTAATTGAGACCTCTCTGCTGAGCAGTATCTTCTATTTGAAGTGCCCGAAATCGCAAAAATCGGTCTGCGGAGATTCTCTGGACGTTGTCAGTTTCTTCTATTTGAAACCATGGCCCAACTTCCCCAAAATGACTGCCTTCTATTTGAAAATATTGTTTCTTATCTTCTATCTTTCCCGTTCGGATTATAGCCCATTGCCATATTCACAACTTCTTGGCTTGCAAGTCTAGGATTGAGATCAATTTGTTCCGGTTGCGTGGAGTTTAACTCGTGAGGGAGCACAAGACACACTTATACCACCAGGTTGGTTGCAGTTATACAATGTCAAACGACTTGAATAGAATTTGCATTTATCAACGAGAAAGGAAGTCAAAACGAAACAAAAATGAAAGACAGGATGGTCGACCTGGTTTATAAAAACAAGACGATAAACAACCTGTTAGCAGCCCCGGTTCACATACCAAACATTTTACTTTATATGTGTGTACTATTGCCACGCGGTTTTGCATGTTAAAGCCTGTTTTATTTTTTAGATAATAACTTGTGTTATCCTCTTCCTTTCCGTAGGTCTGTTAGCAAAGCAATTGCTTTTGTTGCCTTGGTTGAACGCTCAGGTATTGCATGCAAATCCCGCAACCCCATCACGTGCCACTCACTTATCCAGACGGGCTGTGAACTTTATCGAAAGTGTGGCGATCCTCGAGGACGAAGCATGGAACACCTTTGTACCGGAGAGGTTGGGGCAGTGTATAAACAGCACGATTGCAATAAGGAAGTTGCCGAGAGGTGCACGAATGAATGGAGGAGTGGAGGATAGTGTATCAATGGGTAGTCGTTCGTTAAGGTTAGAAGATGGTTAGACTTGTTTGGAAATTGGATTGGACCATATTGTTTCAGGTGGGCAGCGACTGGCGACAGATACCATGGGACCGATTCGCTTGGTATAGTTAGCTCGACTTCAGGGAGCACAGATGATTGGCACCCGGCAGTGTGAAGATCAGCCGCTGGCATCCACTTGTAAAGCTGCTGATGCTCTGCAACTCTCAAATCGCACACATGACTTGTGGAGCTGATTAAAGCTCGTTGGCAACATTCCTCATGTGCAAGTCAACAGGGCATGAAGAAGTTGGAAAGAACCATGCTTGTGTGAGAGCCTACATTGACATACAGCATGCAGCTTTAACATGCTTTAACTGGTTTATGTTTGATATATTTGCAGTTGCGCGGTGTAGCGTAGCCATACTGTCCCTAGAACATGGTGTCGGTTAGACTGCGCACGAGGTGTTTCCCATCCCAAGTGCACAAAAGATGCCTAGGGTGCAGCGAACAGATTGATGTAAAATGTACGAATGGGTGGACTGATTTGTACGCCTCAAGTTTGATGACCGTGCAGTGCCATTATACGGGATGACCAGACGATCTGTTCCAACATGTGTGCTGCAATTGCGAAGAAGCTGAGGGCCGAGTCAGACCTTTAGACTCTCCATGTCATGGATGTGCCCCGGATTTTGCTTCTGTATATGTAGTGACAGTCCTGTATGTGTTGCTGATTATCCATGTTCAGATCTGCTCTACTTTATATTTGTTCCTACTTAATTCTTCCCCTTTTAGCCAACGGCACCGTGTTATAGCCTGTCAAATGTTGACGCGGAACGGATATGCAGTGATGCCTCCAGCACAGTTGCACATAAACTACTTATTCACTTTGTTGCACACAAATTAGCCTTAAATGGCCTTAGTATTAATTCAGAATCATATGAATCATATGAATGCTTGATTAAAATTGACAATGCTGAATGATGCATTATCAAACTTGTAAAGCAGTTTGCAACGTGTATTATTAATGCACAAGCAATTATAAATTAAGTTTACATAATGCAGTATTTTTAGTGTTTTGGACTTGACTGGCTCTTACTTCAGTACGATGTCTCAGACTCATTCCTCCAGGCCCGAGCTTCCGCCTTGGCTGCCTTGAAACGGAAGCCTGAGGCACGGAGAGCCTTGCTGCGCCTTGCCCGTTTTGCGCACCTGAAAGAAACTAATAGCGCATTGCTGTAGTTGAGCTAAATCAGTCGGGTGTTGGTTTGTGGTGGATTTTGTGCTACAAGTGTTCATGTGTATGAATTGATATACCTGTATGCAATAATATGCGCATGTATACACACATGGCGGGCCGTTTGCAAAACAATGACCGGTAGATAGTATGGAGTTGGGAATTGGAGTGGCCACCTGGAAGTTTGTAGAACCGCCTGTTGTACAAGTTCACCCAATAATTCAAACAATCGAGAGGGAGGGAGGCAGGGAGGGAGGGAGGGAGGGAGAGAGAGAGAGACAGACAGACAGACAGACAGACAGACAGACAGACAGAGTGGTAATATGCAATGCTTGCAATAGTCGGAGTGTAAGAGCTACACGGAAGGGTTTTTGTCCTTGGGCGGATGCAGTTAAGGCGTGCTGACCATTCAAGCGCAGAAGAAACGAAGTAATTACTGTGTGTGACAGCTAAAGTCACAAGGTAGGAAAGAGCGGGACGCACGACCGATTCATGAGAGGTCAGCATATCAGGTGTTTGTGGCTTCTTTCGGGGAGGAAACACGGGCTGTTTTGACTGGAACAGGCCTGGGCGCAGGCAGTATTGGTGGATCTCCTTGCTTGGCTGGTGCTGAATGGCATTCGAGCCGAGGCTCGTGCCAGAATGTTTCTACTAGCTTCTTGTTACTACTAGTAAGGCACTTGTTACTACTAGCTTTCTTTTGAGTTGGTTGAACAAATGCAACATGCAACACAATATATGAATGCATACACCAGATATAACAACATATACTGTATATATTATTATGTACTGTAACATTTTGCATGCAAAGGACTGGACATTACTTACTTGGTGTGTAATTATGTGGCATGTATCGTTCAAAGGTCTCCCACATGTTTCACGTCATCATCCTGCCACAGCAAATTCACAAAGAAGGCCTCACTTTTTGATTGGGCCGGAATCCGGAAATGACGCTACTAGGAGCAAAGGGTATCGCTACTAGGAGCAAGGACGCGACTAGGGCTCCTGGCATCGCTACTAGGAGCATTCTTACTACTAGTAACTAGAATAGGTCTAGGGCCGGGAAGGTCAGGTTGGAACTCTTCCATTCGATGATCAGCGACAGCGACGTCCATGACTCATGACTATGCCTCCATTTCTGAGTGCGCAGTCTCAAACGGGTTCTGTAGTCGTTTGCGGAGGCCTGCCTGCTTCCACACAATGTTTTGATTGTCTTGCGGAGTCTGAATGCTGTAAGTTAGGGTACCCCCAATCTCCAGTGTTCAAGCAGGTCCTGGCTCCGAGCAGGAAAGACAGAAAACTGTTTCTTCCGTTTCCATGTTGTTCTGTCTTTGTTGTCTTTGTTTTGCAGGCGGTGCAGCTGTATGTGGGTACAGCTAGGAATTCAGGCAAGAATGGTACAACAACAGTCCAAACAATAATAGACGACAACCTCCAAAACATATTATATATATAAATACGAGTTGGCAACAAAAGCGATAAGAGCGGCTAGTAATCGGACACCAGGAGCAGCTATTGCAAAAGATCAAGCATCAACAAACTCAATTGTGGAGTTACTGAATATAGAGAACCACAGGCCAGAACAAGATAAAACAAGCAACCATGCATACTATATATATATAGTTATCTCTAGTTACTAGTAATTGCTTGTTTTTTCTTGATGGTTTTCTTGATGTTTGGGTTCTCGCTTTGTTTGCTAACCACGTTAGGCGCACGAATTTGGCACCCTGCTTGTGGATGGTCGTTGAAAGTCGACAGCCTACTGTTTTTCTTCAGTACAGTAGTTTCTTTTGTGGGGGTGTGTGCTGTTGTGTATTTTTTTGTGGAGTGTTGCGTATACTTTTTTGTTGATTGGCTTTGGCCGTGCAGCTGTTTGTGCTGTGCATCAATGCTGAGTTGTTTGCTGCTTCTCTTGGTTCTTTACTTTATACAGGAAGAAACCTTCAGACTTTGGTCACAAGGTTTGGAGTGAGTGGTTTCAAGTGCAGGTTTTGGTTTCCGAAAGGTTGCGACGTTCAGAGGTTTTGCAAGGCAAGCAAGGTAACCTTCAGGAAAAATAAACAGCATTTCTTTACAGCTGCTGGGTCTTGCTTGAAGGGTTTGTTTGCCATGCATATTGAAAACAGGCGTAGCTGCTTTGAAGCATTGCTGCATAATATTGCCACAGCCGATGAATTTTGGAGTATCAACGGGGGAAGCCTCGCAATCACTTGCTTACTGTAGATTCCAATATTCAGGGACGGTTTTCGAGTGAACCTCCCAACGATACTTACACAACAGAACCAGTGCCACCCAACGTCCCTTTCCAATGAACCTCCCAACAACCAATCAAACCAAGCATGTCCGACTCATGTTCAATCCAACCCCTCTGGAGTTGAAGGCGGGGTACGCTTGGTTGGAAGGGGAGGGGGGGGCCTAGATGCCCAAGCTGCTGCTGACCAGGTCGAGTCATCTCAAGTTTACCGCTTAAAGTGGAAGCTCTCGTTTGGAACTTTGCAGGCCAGAAAGAGGCATTTGCTACATCAGCAAGACTTGCAAAACCTTTGGCGAGCTGCAGCATGTGCCAGACTTGGGCGTGTGACAGATAGTGGAGCTTGGGTCCAGGAACATGGTGAAAGCAGTGGTTCTCAATCTGAAACGGTTTTTGTAAGAGGATCCCCTTTCTGGTGGGAAGATCCTCAGACAGTCAATGATGCTTTTTGGCACGTGCCGGAAAGGCCGAGTTTTGGAATCGCCCCGTGCGGAGCAGCTCTTGGCAGAGGCGTGGTGGCATGGGAATTTGAGAATCGAGAGGCTGTCAAAGTGCCAAGGCCCAAGAGCAATTGAATGGATTTATAGTGATTTTGATATTTGCAGCTTGGGGTGTCGCCGCGACATTATGCGTATAGAGAGAGTAATAAATCAAGACCTCGGGCGAGCATAGCAATTAGGTCTAAAATACAGAGGAACAAGAAGAAGGTAAGGCCCTTGTGTAAGGTGTTAAAGGGGCCTTCTAAGCGCACATCCATGTGCGGCTAATTCGCTGCTATTTGCGGTGCATTCATGCCTCGAGATGTTCGATCTGCATGTACAAACTCACCGCCGCAACAGGGTGCTTTACTTGACTGGGCTCTTGTTGTGGGGCTGTGCATATTTTTGGGCTTGGTGGTCACTTTGCGTGGCAGGCACAAGGGGATCCTCGTGTTTTGAAGTTGACGACTCATTGTGCCGGTTGACTTCGATGTGCCAAGTTCGTGGCACATGCAGCACATTGAAAACCTCCAAGTGCAGATTTCGTTGTAGGCGCGGCAATCTGTGAACCCCTTATATTAATTCTCTCACCTTTGTGCTCTCATGCTCTTGCTCACATATGTGTGCTTTCATATTTGTGCTCTCATGCGAGTGTGTGCGCGTGCTCTCACAATGCTCACTCATACCCCTGCTCACTCATACCCCTCTCATGTGTTCGGCTCTCGC
This sequence comes from Durusdinium trenchii, assembly GCA_963970005.1. Taxonomy (NCBI): domain Eukaryota; class Dinophyceae; order Suessiales; family Symbiodiniaceae; genus Durusdinium; species Durusdinium trenchii. The sequence continues at coordinate 123,366 of CAXAMN010012337.1, forward strand.
ATGTGTGCTCTCATATTTGTGTTTTCGGCGGTTTGCTCTCAGTGTGCTGCTAGCTTTGTGCTCTGGAGACGTTTAAGGTGCGGAACTTGGCATATTCACCCTTGCTCTTTTACTCAACGCTGTTTGGGGCCTCTTGCCGGGAACGTGTTTTGCGAATTGGGTGTTCCATGCTTCCATGTCACTAAATGTCACCCGGTTTTTTGGCCCACTATGTTCACATACTTCGTGGATTTGGCACATGCGCAGTTTATTGACCACACTTGTGCCGGAACACAGTTTAGAAGAGTTCACGTTTTGGATGTATGGTATTGTTATGTATTGTGCGTTCACATTCTGGTAGGTTGCTGGTTTCCGATACGCAACACTTACGGTAGCTAATTGAAGGATTTCAAAGTTTGGACCTTCTTGTGTGTAGGTGGACCATGAATATATATATATATATATTATGAACATCAAAGAGCACGTAATTGAATGCAATTGAAGGGGGGCAATGACAAACACCACAGGGCCGCTTGAAGATCGCCCTGTTCGAGCTTTTGGGATCTTTGGACTTCTGCGTCGGGCGGTCTCAGCTGGTTCTCGCAAACCTTAGCTGCAGCTGGCATGGTTGCCGTAAAATTGTATGATGTTTATGATGTAGTACAGCCTTTTTGTCGGACTGTTATTTTCGTTTTGGTAGTAGTGTTCTACCAATTCCATGCTTGCATGGACTTGATGGTGCTGGCATAGATAGAGAGTTCCTGAGGTGTCGGAGAAGAGACCTGGAGAAGGCTTTGCACGAGGAAAGTTGGAATTTTCCTCATGGTCAGCATGCAAATTGTGCGAACGTGGTCAACGCCACTGATTAAGGTTGTTGGAATGATTCTGAGTTTGCTGATGCAGCTGGCCAGAAAGTTCAATTGCTTTGGAACAAAAAGACTGAGCTCGCAAGCTTTGCAAATGCTTTTTTGCAAGGTGGCGATAGCAAGGGCAGCCCAGGTCAGCCCAGGTCAAGCGTGATGGGGAACCAAGTGGGTTTACATATATATATATATATATATGTGTGTGTGTGTTTCTAGGTTGGAGGCCATCGCTATAAGGTCGTCTATATACATAGGTTTATGTGTTTCTGATGGCGAAGCTTGCACCGTGCAAGACCTTTCTGAGGTGTTGAGGCACGTTGGCGTCGGGCAGTTTCACGCCACGCTAGGCACTCAGGCTTCATGCTAAAGGCACCCACAAAAAATGCCCATGCCATCCCCGGTTGCATGCGTGTTTTTGGGTGAGACTTGGGCAATGACCCAGGTTGGCAAAGGCACAATCGGGCACAGTGCCAGCAGCTCAGGTTTGTGTTGCGTGTGCAAGTTGACAAGTTTATGCCAGGTTTGGTCCCGCTTTGGGTGATGATGCTTCAAACAGCACAGACAGGAATTTAAGAAGTAACTGCGCTGAACACTTAGTATCAGATCCCAAATCCCAAAATCGTGGAACTTCCGTTTATTTGCTGCCCTGCCCTGGCTAAGACAAGGTTTGGACCAACGAAGCTGCCAGGGACGAGGTGGGCATGTGGGGGTGTTGTGCAAGTTTAAGCAATTTTGTTTGGTTAAACTTTATGCATGGTGGTGCACCTGACCAATCACAGCGCCAGGCTCGGGCAGAGGCAGAGCGCATACTTCGCCAGCAGGGAGCAGAGTCAACCTGCCACATGTTCATTTGGCGATGGAATCTGGAAGCACGATCAGGGACAATGGCCTAGTTGTTGTTCCATAGTTTGCAAGCTGTCCAAGGTCTCACATCACATGCAGAATGCTTTGCTGATCATTGTTGTGCATTGTGCCAATAGGGCTCTCTATTTGGTCTCGATTCTCGGCGTTGTTGTCTCTCCAAGAACCTGCACCGGGTGACTAGTCCACCGGTGACTAGTCCACCTATCATTGAATATGTGTATATATATATATTATATCGATTAAATATCAGCCTGAGCTTTGTAGGGTTGTTTATTTGTGGGTTGAGGGTGTCAGCTCAAACCGCCCAAACATTGTCCTTGGCAAAGCAAGGCCCGGGCTTACACCCGTAACAGCGAGGTCATGCTGTGAATGCTGCTTTTGTAAGGTCAGAAAGCTTTTGAGTTGTTTGAATATATATATATACATATATATGCAATATGTGTGTATAATATACATATATATATATGCACATATAGCCGCAGGCTAGCTAGCAGGAAAAGGGAGGTGTGAGGTGTACGCCGTGTATGCAAATGTTACGGCATGGAGATACATAGAGCACTTTGTTTGGTTCCTCTTTCATTTTGACCTATAATATATAATATAAGACCTAAGGCTTGAAGGATCACACGACGATGACGAGTTCAACTTCTCAAAGGTGCGAAGCGGGCTGCCCATGTTGAAATGCAGCATGATGGCAGAGTCATTGAACAAGATCCGTTATATAGGTATAACTATGTATTATATCTATCTTATCATATAATATCATAGAAGAAGCATATAGATGTGTAATACACTATATCATTACATCATTCTTTGCTGTCGCATTTTAACACCGGTCTATGATATTGTCACTAGACGACTTGTATAATAATTAATGACAATGTAGAAGCCCCCATGCCCCGCAGCCACTCCCCAAGCTGTTTGTTTCAGCCAGCATCAGGAGCAGGTCCAGGAGCAAGAGCAAGAGCATGAAGAGGAAGTGGAGCAGGTCAGACACCAAGCTTGGGATGACAAGAGTCTTCAAGTTGCTGGGATGCATTGAGTCCAATTGAGTGCAATGCATGCTCTGAGAGCGGGAATGACTGGGAGCGATTAAATATATTTAAATATGTTAGTTTTGTGGATGCGACGGTCGAATGAGAACACAGGATCACAGGGTTGTTGGTAGCTGCGGCAGCCCGAAAGTGATACAGTGAAGACACTGACACTGGCTGGTTACATATAGAAATTCCACAGGAAATCATGCTTTTCAGGACTTTGCACAGTTTTTGTTTTTCGCGTTTCGACTTTCCATCAACCCAGATTTGCTCTTGGTTACACCGTTGCGCGTTTCTGCAGGACCACGAGCAAGAGGCCGGGGTGAGACTTGGCATAGACATGTATCAGCTTTGACCACGACGATGCTGGAAGATGAATGATCGATTCAGGGTGTCATGGCCCGTTACTACCTTTTGACCTGAGCATTGAAATTGTTGCAAGGTGCAGTTGGAAGAGGACCTGGAGCGGGTGCCCGAAGCACCAGCTGAGCAGCGCTATGCACGAGATGCTGAGGAGGCGTAAAGGGGCAAGGCTTAATGGTTTGTTGTTGTTGTTGTTGTTGAGTTTTTTTGCCACTCGAGTCTTGCCAGCCACTTTTGAGCACAATTGCACAAAAACCCACATAACAGAATCTAGTTGCCAAGTTGCCAGTATGCAGTTACTTTTGTGGTCTAAAACCTGCATCGTGTGCGAGAGGTTCGTAAGGTTTTGCGCAAGGGTAATTCGCAAATATTCGCACTTCAACAAATTTATAGCAAATGTTTGAAGTTACTGGCTTGTGTTTTGTGGAGTGGAACTGAAACTAGCGATGATTTAAGACAGAACAGTTTTTGTCCACTCTTTCGTGCAGTGTGATCAGCGGCAGCGTTGCGGAAGCATTTCCACAAGTCTCACACGTTGAGCACAAATCAGGATTCGAATTTCCATGCAAGGTTCGCAAGCAGGAATTTAATTTACATAGAATGTGTCGGGCCATGTCAGCTTTTATTGAGCCAGCTGTTTCAACCATGCCAAGCTATTCCAGTGTACTTGCCAAGCCAAGCTGTCACGATCATTCGGTCATCTAGCGGCAGCGATCTGCACTGGCTGTTGGTATGAGCCATTTGATTTTGTTGGATTTTTGGATGTTTCATGTGCAGAATCACGATCACCCACGATCAACCCACAAGAGGCCCTTACCACCTTGCTCAACAGTCTCTACAGCTCCATTTAGGCTTCATACTTTGCAACACTCTCCACAGCTCCAAGTGATGTGAACTTTGACGGGTCCACAGGGTCTATGAAGAAGCGCGAGCTATCCGGCGTCCTAGGTAGTAGCTACTTGCAGCTAGTAGCTACCTCTTCTACTTTACTAGCTACCTACCTACTATCTACCTTTGGAGGCCCACCCCACCAAAAACAAACAGAATTGCTATGTTTCTCTCTCTTTCCCCCTTGAAACGGAAAGGTCGAGACTCGAGACCCCATTTCAGGCTTGGGGCCTTGTGGATGACATTAGAGAGTCTTGCAAAGTACTTGAGACTGTTGTGGAGCAAGGTGGTATATAAGTGGCACCATTGATTTGGTTCCTAGATTTTGGGGAAACTTCACTAATAGCGATGGCCTCCAACTTGAAGAATCTATGTCCAAGCATGACGTGCAAGGGGCTGGGGCGTGCTTTCTGACCGTCGTTGTTGTCGTTGGGCTTCTTTAATGCTTTGGCGCGTGAACCCCAACTGAAAGCCAAGAACCGCTGTACCAACATGTCGTTGTTGATATGGATTTGGCCAGTTCCCAGCCGGTTGAAATGCCCCGCAGGCTGTGCCATGGCCATTGCGAGGCTTAGCACCAAGGCCTGTGTTTCTTGTCCCAATGAGACCATTCACCTTCCTTTGGTACTTCTGTTCTTTTTCCCCACCTGCCAGGTGAGGGTTGTTAGACTTTATCAGAGCTCTTCTCCTCCTCCTTCTCCTCTCCTCCTCTCTTCTCCTCGACTCCGGACCTCAACCGCAAGCGCCAGATCGCAGGGATCATTGTCGGACTTCAACCGGAAAGCGCCAGATTGCAATGGGCACCACCGGACCTCAACACCACAAACACACTGCCACAAGCACGCAACCACATCACACAACCCCACAAAGCAGAACCACAAACGCACAACATCACACATTGCCAACACATAGGCACTTTGTGGGCAGGTGGTCACAGGTGTCACAGAGTAGCACTTTTGGATGCCAATTGGAGACACTGGCGACACCCTGGCGCGAACTCCTGCGACAGAACCACCGAACAGTGTTCTCGGACTGAGCAACCCACGAAGTGGGTTTCAATAGGTTATGTCCCGCAACAACAGAGTTTTTCCAGGGCTTAATCGCAGGGACTTGGGCAGCTTAGACACAAGTAGGCTGGAGCATGACTTCGTGCTATGTTGTTGATTGGTTTTGGCAGGATCATGCTTGGCTGTGCAGCTCTGATATTCTTTTAAAGGGAGCGGTGCGCTAGACATCCAGGAGCCGAGAGATGCTTCCCTTTTACCCAATGGCAGACTTTGCGGTGAACAAGGGGCCAGATGCTGAGACGTGCTAAGACCACCACTTTGTTGCTCAAATGAGGACTATGAAAGATATGCAAAGGCTTTACTTTTAAGACTTTTGAAGAAACTGTCAGCGTTGGGAATGGGCATGTGTTTTATTTTGTTAAGATCTAGGGACAGGGTCAGAGACCGTGCTCACAAAACCCCTAGAACAGTGGTTCCTGCGTTTGATTAGGCTACAATGATGTACAATGGACTTGTATACAAAATGCAGAACTACTAACACCTGCTAACTGCTTGCAGACCCTTGCTATTACTGTAATTTGCACGTCCTGCTACCCCTTGCGTTTAGGTCTTGGACGTGACTCATTGCTCTTAAGAATGCCGCTTTCGACAAAATTTATGCTGCCAGAATCTTCAACGAGTCCAGTCCAGTGTTGTCCGGGCTTCCACCGTTTGCTGGATGCTCAGCCAATCTGTTGCGAGTGGAGCAGATAGCCAGGGTGTGTACAGCATCCATCGGATATGTTTTGCATTGTAAAATATTTTTGCTCGGGCTTCTCGTTGGATCGCCGCGAGTCCTTTCAATCAACCTTACAGAACAGTTTGTGGCAATGGAGGTGATGTTGAGTGACAATTACTATCGACGACAGTGGCGACTGAGCTCTGTGAGAAGGCCCGCAGTCAGTGGTTCCCCGAGTGTGTTGGGTGCTGCGGGGTGCAAGAACTTAGGCCGGAGAAGCGATGAATCATGCATAAGACGACTCTAGATTTTGGAAGTTCATCGCAGAAACAGAGGAGATCACGACAGGCTGACACCGTAGCCTGGAGCTATTTGGGTCAATGTGCATTTCTGGGAAGACCGCCTTGATCTGCTTGATGTTCACAGCTTGGTGCATGCCTCGCAGGCTGCGCAATGTGATTTGCTTCTTGGAATGGGCCCTTTGGTCCAATTGTTTGAAGCGAGGACTGAGTACATTTCCGAACCCACTCTCATGAAGACACCAATGTCGGGTAGTAATTCTCTGAGATCATTCAATTCTCTTCAGTGGCAAGTGGTAAAGCCGGACAAACTTTAGTCCCGGACGGTATGAAGTTCAAGTAAGTTTCAGCTATTGTGTTCTTAAGTTTTAGTCACTAGTCATTCTCATGATCATCAGTTACTCGAATCCTGCCACTCCAGATTCCTGAAAACACAAGGTGTTGGGACAAGTTGATGACACGCCAAGTTGGGAAGCATTCTATTTATAACATACTTATTAAAAATAAGCAACACCATATATTCAGGCCCAAGTTTTTCACAGAAAAAAACTAGTTTTGAATGTTGACTCCAATGCCTCAAGCTGCAACAGTTGAAGGTCAGGTCTGATCACACACACACACATGTTGCTGTGCATGCCTGGCCCATGGCCGGAGGTCGTTACAGGTGCCGATCAGATGCACGTTGCGAAGGAACATTTAGGACCTTCGAGCATTTTAGATCTTAGGCTAGACGGCCAGAGCCATCCTTGTACATGTGGGCCGTCACCAGCCATTACCAGTTCACCATGGTTTACCTACTTCAAACGGATTGAACACATATCGCCCTTTCTGACGTTTAGTTTGTCAGTCGGTCTGTGCCATGTGTTTTTTCTTTTGTCTTGCTGGCCCAGGTCCCATCAATCAAGCACCTCAAGCGCTTTGCCGTGCGCTGGCAGGAAATATATAGAACTCTTGACTCTCTCGAGAATTTATATATATAATATATATATATCTCTCTCTCTCTCCCCCGGCGCACTTTCGCGTGAGGTGATACAGACTCAGGTCTTTGTTGTATCGTCACATCATCAATGTCGCTCTATATTGCATCTTGAGTGCGCTCTTAGCCTGTTTGAGACAACCCCCTATAAGTGCTGTCAGTTCGTCGTTTGTACGGTTTTCATTGCAGGATTGTGCTCGTTTTTATACAATACTAACTGATGGGTCAATGGCTTAGTCATGTCGAATTCAGCGCTCTTCATCCTTTGAACATTCAAATCATTCAATGCATTTTGCTCTTGAATTGTATTGAAGCTAAGGTCTTCGATGCCACTGAAGAGCAACGATTTCGACTCCGTGGCTTGACTGTGAGGGCAAGTGGAAAGAGAAGGGGAGAGACAGAGAGAGGCTACTACAGTAGCCATAGATTGTTTGTGAAGCAGGTGAAGTGGCAACGAACATATACTGTAGTTGATCAACAAGATCCTGGTTATAACGCCCCCTGAAACCTGTTGTATCTTTACTACCACAAGGTTCAAAAGACCAAAGGAACTATGGTCCCTTGACTGGCAACTACTGTAACTAGTTGTTTTCGCATGTTTTCGCAAGGCGGTACAGTGATTTTGAAGGCAAAGGGTCCTCCCTACGTCTGTATTTTGAGAACATGTTCCTTTTCTACATGTGCGCTGCTAAGTGCTCGATCGGAATTCCAGAGCCTGGTGGCTGCTCGGTTGTTTACATGCTCGCATCCATTCAATTAATTGCAGAATCATAATTATGTAATGAGTGGCCATCAGGGATTGTTGGAATCGTTTGAGGCGAAGCGTTGAACCTTTGTGCTGGTGGACGTGACGACTGCCCAGGGCCTCAGTAGCTTTAAGGAGGGCTGGTCTACTCAGAAAGGTTCTTTTCTGTTTCTCAAGCTGATTGCGAGGTAAGCTTTTGCAATGCTTTTCTGCTACCAATTCTGAACACCGACATCGGTTTGAGCATTGAACCTTTACTTTCCTCTGACTCCAACTGCTTTTGAGGCTCCCTCGGATTTGGTCGGGATGAGGCCCGGGTAACTGCTCCAACGGAAAGAAGTTCAGAAAGTGTGATGCCCAAAACGGGTTCAGCTCTCTTTCAATCCGCTTCAGCTGCAAAAGTTGCGGCAAGGCTTGTGGCAGCAGAGGTGAAAGGTGATTAGTCGGACACATGCCTGGACAGTTATATAATAAGTCCGAGTCATGGGATGTCATGTGTGTCGATTCCTGCGATTGCATACATGTTTTCCGTTACCTTTCAGGTT
>CAXAMN010012337.1:131659-188947 GCA_963970005.1 Durusdinium trenchii
ACTAGACTTCGAGGGCTAGACGATTTCCAAGTTGATAATGTGTACTAATTACATCCCCGTGCGAATAACCCCTACAAAATGAAGGGCCGGCCTTGAGGCCCTAAAACCATGGCCATTTTGTAGCAACCACCCGGCATAGGAGATGTCAGAACTCACGGACAGGGAAGATCCTTACAAAATACACATGTGCCTTTCATTTTGTAAGAGCCCAGAATACGTTTTTGGCCTTGACATGCCTTGACAAAATGAGGACAAGTCATGCATTTTGTAAGAAATAGCATTCAACATAAACCAAAGCAAACAACAATTTTGACAGCGTGATTTTGTGAGAAAAGCCAAAGCAAGAGCCAACCAAGATAACCTTGGGTGCGTCATTTGCAAGTGATGGCATTCCAAGCGTTCCAAGACCGCGGTATGAGTTCCCAAGAGGACCTCCTGTGCATCATTTTGTAGGGGATTACATTTCAGACAATGCGATAAGGATATATAATATTCTGTTAATATTGTTGTATATAAGTGATGACATGTTCAAGAATTAAAAGAAACACACACACAAGTACAAGAGTCAAACAAAATGACCTCAGGCTTATCTTTTGTAAGTGATTGCATTGCAAGACTTGAATAAGGATGAAACTCTACATCCTTTCCCTGAGACCTGTTGCCGTCCGTTGAGATTCCGATCTGCCGTCGCAGGGGGGCGGGTTCTTACAAAATGTGCCTGCGCATTGCATTTTGTAAAGTTCAGCCATCTACGCTGGGGATGTTCACATTTGTGAGGATAATGTTGACCAAGGCATTTTGTAGAAACCCACGAGCCAATTTTGTAGTGAGGCTAGTGCCAGCCAAGTCATTTTGTAGAGGTTTCTCTACAGAATGCATCGCCTGACCTCACCCTAGATATTCGCACGGGGATCTAATTACGGTGCACTACTTCCTTCTATAGAATCAGATTGAATCATTGGGCTTACTGGCTTATATACAGTAATTGTGCCAGTCATTCAAAACAGCTAGGGGCCCAGGACCCGGCAACAGTTTACAGAAACCAGTGCACGCATGACGGATCTGTGAGGTGCGAGCACTCTGTGGCGTGTTGGATTTGGCTGATGAAGGTGAAGCCCTGACGGTGCATGGCTCAAGGGCTCTCATGGTTTTTGTTGACAACATAAGGGCATCGTTTGCCATTCGGGAGAGTTTCGCATGAACATGTGATGTTCACCAATCATGAAAAAATATGATAAGATGTAGCCGCATTTGTTTTGATGGCATCATGGCTTAAAAAACCAGAACTCTCATTTCTTCCAGCACTGCCGTGCTCGTGACTGCATAAGGCAAAAATGTCGCCCAGCAGCTCAGACCTCGGCTGAGCGATCAACATGCTTTACTACGGTGCATAAGGCAGTTGTGCACCCTGTGATAGGGTGCAAATCCTGGCATGCGCAGTTGCGCCATGTTTGTGGCCTTGTAAGAAGTATGATGAGGTATGTAATGAGTCAACTAAATATACATATATATATATATAAGTACCTGTACCCTCGAGACGCTTTTAGTTCACGTGGAGTAAGTTTTTGGGATTCACTCAAAACCAGTTCAGGGCCTATGTGGGTGCATCTCGCCAGAAACCATTTCAAAGGGAAGAAGAGACCTCCCGGCAGACTTTCAAGGTAGAAACAGCCTCAAGCCCTGCATCTCAAGCACTAAAGGATTAGTCTTAACTGGAAGTGCAAAGTGTTCTTTTCCAACAGGGGACCTTCAACAGGGGCTTCAAAGCTCCTCAGCATTTTCCTCTTGACAGTAAACCTTCATCAAGGGAGCAAAACTCCCCATACGGCATTGGAGTTCTGTCATAGCCTAATTAGAGACTACAGCGTACATTTCCTTGGCCAGCTTCATTGAAGTTGAAACAGAAAATCATCCACCAAATGCTAATTACAAAACATGACTAGACAAGAGTATACATTAAAGGACACATCAACGCTCCCGACGAAAGAGTGATGACAACTTACGTCCCATACCATCAATATCTGACAAGACATGAGGCCCAATGTCATTACAACCCAAAGACACCAATTCGGCGTCGTTTGGCGTCTGTTTGGCGTCGATCTTTCTGGGCGCGGTTTTGGCGCGGAGTCTGTTTTTCGAGTGATGGCGTCGGTTCGGCGTTTGGTTTTTGCGCGCGGTGGATGAGTAGATTCTACAGAAACACAACAAAAGAGTGCCAAATCCTTCAAAATCGCTCCTTAACCTCTTAAGTGTTGTAGGCAAACTTGGAGGCCAAGCAAGCACTTGCCACCAAAGCGAGTTCTCACAGAGTTACTGTAATTCCCAAAGGAAACCTTGGCCCAGCAAGTCCATGATTCCAGGCTTGGTTCAGTTTGTACAACGGGGAAGGGCTTGTGTTAAATACTTCCATGTTTCTTCTCATAGTTTGGGACTTTTTTGACAAGTGTCCCGACAGGACCTGAGCAAGCAAAAAAAATACAGCGGATGATTTTTTTGGGGCGCACCTGAAAAACAAGCAGTGTTCAGGGCTCCAGGTATGCTTAACTGACTTAACTAAGCATGTTGGCACAACCCCTTCCCAAAGACATTTGAACACCTCTCAGTTGGGATGTGCGGGAGAAAAGAGCGAAAGAAAGAGAGAGAGAGAGAGAGAGACAGACAGACATGGGACTTAGGCCGAGTAACACTCCAAGATTTGGAGAAGGAGCTGCTCACTCACAGCATATACAAGATGCAGCAGGCTGTGGCCAGACCAATCGCAGACAATGCGAAACCTTGAAACTTTGGTTGGCCACTGTTTATGCTAATGTGTCAGCAACAGATTGCAGTGGGCTTAGCCCACCCACGCGTTCTTGGCCTGAAGTCACTGGTATTGTGTGGTAGTGCCTATGTCAAACATTTAAGCTCACGGGGGCAATGCGCATTCAGGGGACAGCCATCAATTGCCATGGATGATTGCACTTTAAATGACAGGGCCGCTACTTCGTTGCACTGAGCTTGGAAGAGGCGGAGCATCTACGTGGCACACTGCTGCGGACCCCAGAAAGTGAGAGACTGCGAGAATTCTAGGTTATAGTCATTGTAGTCATAGCGAATTGTCGACTCAAAACGCCACTCCTCAAGGCCCACAAGCCTGTTGAAAACGCCTAGGAAGATCGTTGCTGGACAGAATCCTGCATGACCTAAGAGTGTTGTATTTTCTTCTGGGCCGCCGGCCTTGGTGTCCATTGCATGATCCTGAAATCCTGTGATGTTGCAAGTCAGTGAATTATGTACAAGGCCAGCCCCCGTCAATCGAAGCTGACGCCGGTCACATGCATCTATGTAGTTCAGGGCCACAAGAAATTGACCCAATGGGCCCCGGCCTGTGCCCCCCGCCGTTGCCACTTTTCAGTGTACACGATGCCCAGGCATTTGCTCCGGAGCTCAAGCCCTGCCACACTCCCCGTTGAGTGCGGCCTCGCATTGAGGTGAGACAGTGGTGGGGAGATAATATACACCAGCCAGAGATGCCAAGGGCATCCAGGGCAAAGATTGGCACCTAGATGTTTTGGACAATGCCTGCCTTTGATATGACTCCTACTTTGATTTGTTTTTTGTGGCGGCTCAAGTCTTGGAACCACATGGTTGCCAAGTGTCCATACTGCACGTAAATACTGAGTGTTAGCACGTGTCACGAAAAGCCACTAGCATGTTCAATTTCGCATAATTTCGCCATTGTGGGATATCGTGGTGGTGTGCATGACGGAGGTGCATCACTTGCAAAGAATCTGGCAGAGATGATTCCTTGCTTGATTCCCATGGGCCTGTGCTGGACAGCAGTGAACTCAGAGTTTGGAAAGCGGGGGTTGCATCACGGTACAAGCTTTCCACCCAACTATGCTTTTGTGTATATTTGTGCATCAGCCTGCTTGTCAAGTTTCATTAAGCTCCTTTGAAGATCTAGAAGGACATGTTACATAGTTCAAGGATTTGTTCAAACCAAGGGTCTTGATGTGTGGACACGCAGTATAGTACAGTAGGATGTTCTTTATTCATCCGTGCTTCCGACATTTTGAGAAAGGGCCGCGACTTAATTTTGGATTGTTTTTTTTTTCGTGTTTCGTGGCAGGTGCAGGACTTTGTGGACCTTGAAGTGCAGATTTCGTGGCAGATGCAGGACTTTGTGGATTGGAAGTGTAGAGTTGGTGGCAGGTGCAGGACTTTGTGGGCCTTGGAGTGCAGATTTCGTGGCAGGTGCAGTACTTTGTGGATGTTGAACTGCAGATAGATAGAAAGATAGAATGATAAATGGATAGATAGATAAATAGAGGAGGCATATTTGCTTGGTTAGAAAGTTTTGCACCGGGGAGTTCACCTTAAAATATTGATTTCGTGGCAGCGCGGGTGTCGGGGATGAAGTGCAGATTTCATGGCGCGGGGGGGATTGAAAGGGGCGCACCACCCCCCCCCCAGCAGCACACCAGATCCAAAGGTGAGCAGCTCGTGCTTGCTTGCTTGCTTGCTTGCTTGCTTCCTTGCTTGCTTGCTTGCTTGCTTGCTTGCTTGCTTCCTTGTTTGGTTTCGTCTCTGCAACGAAAACAACAGGAAAAGCAAATGCAAAAAGAGAAAGGAGAACAGCTGCCAAAAAGAAAGAAAGAAAGAAAGGTAGATAGATATAGAAAGATAGATATAGACAGATAGATGGATAGGCCAAAAAGCCAAAAGCCACAAAAGCCAAAAGCCACAGAAGCCACGAAAGCCACGAAAGCCAAAAGCCACAAAAGCCAGAAGCCACAGAAGCCAGAAGCCACGAAAAACAAAAAATCCAAAAATGGAAACACAAATCAAAATTAAATGGCACTCCTTTGAGAAATTCTTGTTGAGTGGCTCGTCCTTCCTAATCCATACGTCCAGGAAGTTTTGTTGCTTGTCCCTTCGTGCTTGCCAAGGTGTTGAGCTAGGACACCAGCTTGAGGCAAGACGTAGACATGCATTCAGTTGATGGGTATTCAGATTCACTCATTTTTGCCCAGCCCAGACAAGTGAAGCACCTTCATCAGTCACAGTCGCAAACAGGCGTTCTGGGACCTGGAAACCGCTTACTCATCCTGAGTTTCCTACACGATACTCATATATAATTATAGTATATATCATAGTCTGTGCGCTGGCCTTGTGGCCTTGAGATGCAAAGAGTCAGTTCTTAGACCCTGCAAGTCGGATTTCCTGCACTTATGAGGTCCTTGAGGCTGTGCCTTTGGATGAATGTGTGCAGGCTGCTGAACAAGTCTTCCGTTTTCTCAACAGCGCAGAGGACTTCCAGGCAAGCCAAGTGCGTCCTTCACGCTCCAAACTCAATCAACAACACTTCAACTATCAGCTACAGCAGTTGCTAGCCGCTAAAGAGTCGAGCCTGCACGTTTTGCGTAGACCCTTTTTGGCGGCATACACAGCATATTAACACTATGATCTCACTTGTCAACCGGCTGAGCGATAGTTTCTTTTCCGTGTGCGAAGGTGCCCCTAGGAATCCCATGGACTTAATGTTTGCCAAGTGCAGCATCCAAGCAGCCATGGCCAGCTGATCTAACAGCATCCAAGCAATGCTTTAGCCTTCAGATGACCCACCAATCAGCTTTACTACACACTCAGAAAATGTTAGAGTTTTCTGGTGATTGGTACCAATGTGCGACGAGCTTGGTGGGAAATACGCAGCAGAGCAGTTGGTGAAGAGGTTTGGGTCACTTGCCGTACCTGAACGCGACCTTTGGACTGGTGCCTGTTGTTTTGTCAATCCTTTGTTGGAACCACCTATTATATAATCAGTATACTATTTGCGTTATTTTGTCATCCATTGTTTTTCGCACTTCTTCACGGATAGCTGGGAACCGTAGTCTGATTGCAACTGAACTGTTTGTTTGACACTTGCAAGGAGGGAGGCATCCAAGCCGAGCCTTTTTGTTCGATGAGTGCTAAGTGAGTTCCAGTGCAGTTCCAGGTACATGTGGTAATTACATTTTGGCACTAGATCGTTGAATCACTTGCTCACCCAAGAGGAACCTTAAAGAAACAAATCGAGTTTGTACATATCCGATCTTCCAGGTTTTTCATAGGTTCATAGATTGTCCAAATGACTCATGTGCAAACAGAGAGGGTGTCAGCGCAAATGTATAATGTCAAAAACCTCTTATAATATTAAAATAGTGCTTTCCTTTTGGAAGCCCTCTTGCAAGCTGTTTCGCCTTCAGAAGTCTTGCCGAATACATCTTAGAAGCTCTTTGCCAACCCCGTGTGGGCCAAGTCCCTTCGTTTCGCTCTGAATGGCTGCAAGAGAACAGACAGCATAGCATCGGGCACATCCGGCCAGGCTCGCGAGGTCAGCGTTTTGCTACGCACGCTTCAGCTCACCAGGGTGGAGGTGTCCAAAACACGACAAACGCCTGGCATCATTGTAGCACGATTCTGCGATGCTATTGCTCACTGGATCCGATTAATATCTGACAAGACAATAACTTGTCCGCATGCATGTGTATGCTTTGTATTTGTGGGGGCTTTACCTTCATCAACAGTGCCTTTGTGATCCTTTATGATTTTTCAGTGGAGTTGTTAATATTTGTATAGTCTTTTCAGCTCGCCGAAGCTCAGAACCGGCTGCCTTGGTGGCTGGATGTCCGAGCCTGCCGACGTCGAAGTCACCGGTGCGTGGCTGAGAGATGCTTTTTCAATGTCGAATGCCAAGCATATTTATCGGACACACTACAGCTACAGTAGGACTTTACAACACACTAGCCACCTTGTTGAGCCACCGGTTGTAACTTGTACAAGACATTGACTTGTTACTGGGCCATTGTTTTACCTTAGTTCGCAGTCGGCTTGGGCAGTCATCACATCATCATCGTGCTCCCCATCTCTCTCTCTCTCTCAGCGCTGATCTCGTTCAGTCAAACTGCGTGTCACAAATCCTACGAGGACTGAGAATAGTTTCAATATGCAAAATTGATCAAAATTGCTATTAGGTTGGAGGCCATCGCTAGTAGGTTGGAGGCCATCGCTTTTAGGTTGGAGGCCATCGCTATTAGGTTGGAGGCCATCGCTTTAGGTTGGAAGCCCTCGCTTTTAGCTTGGAGGCCTTCGCTTTTAGCTTGGAGGCCATCGCTTTTAGGTTGGAGGCCATCGCTCTTAGTTTGGAGGCCATCGCTTGGAAGCAATCGCTTCTAGGTTTGGAGGCCATCGCTTTTAGGTTGGAGGCCATCGCGTCGCTTTCAGGTTGGAGGCCATCCTTTTAGGTGGGAGGCCATCGCTTTTGGGTTGGAGGCAATCGCTTGTAGGTTGGAGGCATTCGCTAGTAGGTTTGGAGGCCCTCGCTTTTAGGTTGGAGGATGTTGGAGGAGGCCATTGCTTGTAGGTTGGAGGCCATCGCTTCGCTTGTAGTTTGGAGGCCATCGCTCGTAGGTTGGAGGCCATCGCTTTTGAGGTCGGAGGCCATCGCTCGGAGGTTGGAAGCCATCGCTTTTAGGTTGGAGGAGGCCATTGCTTTTAGGTTGGAGGCCATGGCTTTTAGCTTGGAGGCCATCGCTTTTAGGTCGGAGGAGGCCATGGCTTTTAGGTTGGAGGCCATCGCTATTAGGTTGGAGGCCATCGCTTTAGGTTGGAGGCCATCGCTTTTAGGTTGGAGGCCATCGCTTTTCGGTTGGAGGCCATCGCTTTGAGGTTGGAGGCATTCGCCTTTAGGTTGGAGGCCATCGCTTTTAGGTTGGAGGAGGCCATTGCTAATAGGCTGGAGGCCATCGCTATAGTGATTTGCTTTTCCATCTTATAGGATTCCACCCATCAAAGGCCGTGGCAGCGATGCCCTCTTGCCAAAGTCTTCCAGACGGTGGACGAGCTGGACGACTGGGCCACGAAGGTGAACCGGGCATGTTTTGGATGTCCAGAGTTACGTAATGGCAGCCTCATGAAACTTCAAGCGTTTCAAATGCACAGAGTCGTGCACGTGAGGATGCACGAAGACCCACCAGTTAAATACTTGGTGGAGACATGTTGCCTTTGTATCATTGCACGGCTACAAATAAAAACTGCCAGCATTCGACACCCTCATGCTATTGCGGGTCTTTTTGGCCTGATCGAGAGACAGACCAGATTGATGTAATGTGAAGCGTAGCTTTTCTTGAAGGCCCTGCTTTTGCGCTTGCGATGGGCTTTGGCAGCCCATCAACTTTGGCCAGCAGATGCCTTTCGCCTGATGGACGCCTGGCTCCTTTCCCTGTCAGAGTGATCGAGCCAGATTTGCAACACGACTTCAAGAAGGCAACTCATGACTGTGCTGACATGCAGCAGTGCAATTGAGGATGTGGGGGGCAACGGATGTTTGCAGAAGAAGGACTTGGCCACTGGACTTGAGCGACTTGGAGCCTCTTGGAAGGATTTTGGTGCCGTACAGAGTTGATTGCCGCAGGTGTGGAAATAATATGAAAGTCATCAAGGAACTCCAAAGGACAGCAGCATGAAAGTACTATCATATATGTACTTAGTCTTAGTGCTGTGCTGTAGCTTCTTTTTATTCTGATCCGCCTTTGCTGTGACAGGCTGCTACATGAAAGCTACCCTTGCACATTCCGCACGGGATTGAAGTAGAGCTAGGACGGTAGATGTGTATATATATATAACTGGGAAGAACCCGAGCCTTGTTACCGCTTGCAGCACTTGCTTAGGTCAATCAGGGGCTGTCGCAAGAACGCTGGAGGCGACAAGTGGAAAACCTGTTTGGAGCCCCAAAGCTGCTCTCAGGAAAAAGACTGAACGTATGTTTGCTAGCAGAAAGCGTTTCTTCTACTTTTCTTGTTGGAGACAAGATAAATGGAACAAAAGGAACAATTGGAAGGAATGGGCCAGCAAAGTTGGCTCGGGCGCACAGAAACCTGAAGCATAGAATGGCATAGAAATATCATGAAACATCATGCAGCCGGGGTCAAAATACAGCAGCAAACGGAAAGAAGTGAACGGGAAACAAAGCGAACCAGAGGTTTGCCAAGAGAACCCCATCTTATACAAGCTCTTGCTAGCGAAAGAGTGCTGCAAGGCCAGATTGAAAGGGGTCAATGCACCATTCTGCAGCTTCAAGTTTCCGAGGTTTAGGTGGATGGCGCAGGATGGCCGAGAGGCCGCCTACACATTCTCACCTTGACATTGAAGATAGACAATAAGTGCGACAAAGGACTTAGGCCTCAAGCAGTTCTGCGTTTACCCAATTGGTTGACTTCAGAAGTTCTTTCCTGTCAGTGGTCCTGACGGACAGAGTGTGAGAATATGATATGTTTTCTTTTTCTTCAGTTCTTTCGCCAGGTGGTCTTCATGGACGAATTCCGAACAGCCATGGAGTTTCAGGCGAACTGGGAGGCAGGATGAGCTTAAAAGGATGCGTGTGTAGGTACCTGACTTGGCCACGAGAGTGCCACTGCAATGCGATGGCCTCCAACCTAGTAGCGCGAGTGCCACTGCAATTTTGTTGCGCCTTAGCAGGTAGCTCCTTCCGCCTCTTCTCCGTCTGTGTCTCCGCCACGAGCCCAAGCTATTTCAATGGGAGAGGTATGCGACATTTGATCCGCGAGATTGTCATTGGAGTGTGTTTCTGTGATATGAGTGTTGTCAAGTCCAGTGATCAAGGTGGCGGACGGATCCAAACCAAGTTGAGTTGATGTTCATTGACTATGAATCTATGTTCAAGATATGATGAGCCCACAAGTCCATACTCAAATCCCACTCTGACGCTGATATTTTACTGTCACATGTGGAATGCCTCAGAGTCTCCAAGTTCCTGGAAACGGCTGAGGGCCCGTGTGGAGTGCAGTCCCAAGAAGGCAGGATCAGCAGCAATGTCTCCAGTCCCCGATTTGCCTTGGCAAGAGAAGACAACATAATGACATACAGTATGAGATATATATATATACACATACTGCCAGTTGTTGAAGTCGAGACGTTCTTTTTTTCCCGAATGCGTAGCGAAGGGTTCTCGTTTAACTCTTGGGGGTCTGGGGGTAAAGTCTTGTTCGCGACCCGTTGCTTCTATGTTCGCAACCGTCCGCAACCGTTCGCAACCGTTCGCAACCGTCCGCAGTAGGTCGCTAAGGCGCTGCCATTGGGGGAAGCTTTTGCAAGTGACTATTCATGGATGTGTCACGTGTCAGTTTGCGACGCTAGTCCATTGTGATTTGCGTGAAAATGATATGTCGCGCAAGAAGCGTGATGCATTTCGCTGCACAGGCGCAGCGTTTTGTGAGATCTGCAGATTGCTGCGCAGTTCCATTGGGATTAGCGTTTGGAGAGTCGTGTTTTTGGGGTGTTGGATGTGGCCGTGCCATTGAGATTTGCGTTTCAGGGTGTGGCATCGAAGCTCTGTTTTCGTGACAAGTCTCAGCTGAAATGCCGATTTTGGTGGATGGGAGTGTGCTCAGAACGGGTCGAAATCATTCCAAACGTGTGGTGTGGTGCAAATTTTGTTGAAGCTCACATGAGATGACATTGTTACTTTTCGTGGCAGGCGCAGGACTTTGTGCGGGTTTTGAGGTGTGGAAGTATGATTTTCGTGGCAGGCCCAGGGAATCGTGAGGTTGCGATGTGTGACGGAGGTGACATTTCGTGGCAGGTGCAGTACTTTGTGCGCGTTAGACGTGTGGACGCGGAAAGATTCGTGGCAGGCGCAGGGAATCGGGAGGTTGTGAGTTGTGGTAGAGGTGAATGTCGCTGTCACATTGGGATTGGCGTGTGAGCGGGTGTCGTTTGGAGGGGCTGGAATCGCGAAACTGCTTGGCAGGGCTGCGTGATGTGTGTGCTCCGATGGGTGTTTCCGCTGGACTTTTGGAGGAAGTCTCGTGCGAAACGTTCGTTTTGCAGACTTTGACATGTGAGTTTTTGAGGAAGTCTCGTACGAAACGCTCGTTTTGGGGACTTGACATGTGACTTTGGAGGAAGTCTCGTACGAAACGCTCGTTTTGGAGACTTGACGTGTGACTTTTGGAGGAAGTCTCGTACGAAACGCTCGTTTTTGAGACTTGACGCGTGACTTTTGGAGGAAGTCTCGTACGAAACGCTCGTCTTGCAGCCTCGCAGCGTGGCTTTTGGAGGAAGTCTCGTACGAAGAGTGTGCCCTACAGGAGTGTCCCACAAGAGTGTCCTACAAGAGTGTCCCACAAGAGTGTCCTACAAGAGTATCCCACAAGAGTTTCCTACAAGAGTGTCCCACAAGAGTGTCCCACAAGAGTGTCCCACAAGAGTCTCCTACAAGAGTGTCCCACAAAAGTGTCCCACAAGAGTGTCCCGTATGAGTGTCCCACAAGAGTGTCCCACAAGAGCGTCCCGCATGTCCCACAAGAGTGTCCTACAAGAGTGTTCCACAAGAGTGTCCCGTATGAGCGTCCCACAAGAGTGTCCCACAAGAGTGTCCTACAAGTGTGTCCCACAAGAGTGTCCGACAAGAGTGTCCCATAAGGGTGACCCACAAGAGTGTCCTACAAGAGTGTGCAACAAGAGTGTCCCGTAAGAGTGTCCCACAAGAGTGTCCTACAAGAGTGTCCCACAAGAGTGTCCTACAAGAGTGTCCCGTAAGAGTGTCTCACAAGAGTGTCCCACAAGAGTGTCCCGCAACCATGTCCCACAAGAGTGTCTCACAAGAGTTATGAGTGTCCCACAAGAGTGTCCTATAAGAGTGTCCCACAAGAGTGTCCCACAAGAGTGCCCTACAAGAGTGTCCCACAAGAGTGTCCCACAAGAGTGTCCCGCAAGAGTGTCCCGCAACAGTGTCCCTTAAGAGTGTCCCACAAGAGTGTCCCTTAAGAGTGTCCCACAAGAGTGTCCTGCAACAGTGTCCCACAAGAGTGTGTCCCACAAGAGTGTCCCCCACAAGAGTGCCCTACAAGGGTGTCCTACAAGAGTGTCCCACAAGAGTTTCCTACAAGAGTGTCCCACAAGAGTGTCCCACAAGAGTGTCCAGAGTGTCCCACAAGAGTGTCCCACCAGAGTGTCCTGCAAGAGTGTCCCACAAGAGTGTCCCAAATGAGTGTCCCACAGGAGTGTCCCACAAGAGTGTCCCGCAACAGTGTCCCGCAAGAGTGTCTCACAAGAGTGTCCCTTAAGAGTGTCCCACAAGAGTGTCCCGCAACAGTGTCCCACAAGAGTGTCCTACAAGAGTTTCCCACAAGAGCTGCCTACAACAGTGTCCCACAAGAGTGCCCCACGAGAGTGTCCCACAAGAGTGTCCTACAGGAGTATCCCACAAGAGTGTCCTACAAGAGTGTCCCACAAGAGTTTCCACAGAGTGTCCCACAAGAGTGTCCCACAAGAGTGTCCCACAAGAGTGTCCCGTAAGAGTGTCACACAAGAGTTTCCTACAAGAGTGACCCACAAGAGTGTCCCACAAGAGTGTCCTACAAGAGTGTCACTTGGACATATGTAGCTTTTTGAACGTGTTTGCATTCGGGTTCGTGGGCTCCATCTTGTTTTAAATAGCAGATAGAAGGTGATGAGCAAACCAGGAAGTCGATACACTATAGCGTTTCCTTGCAGGATAGAGTGTGTTGGAAGATGTTTTCTAAATGCATGGTTTTATTCAATGGGCTTGGTTTACTCAGCGTTCACAGTGTTTTGATTGCACAAGACCTACCGCAAGGAAGTTGGCAGGCAACCCATAGGTTGTTTCTAGAGGTTTCTATAGGCAGCCCATAGGTTCCCCTTCATCTTGGGATTGTGGGTCTCATATGTCCAACCCTCCAAGGGCTTATAGGGCCAACCCTCGGAAGCAGGGTCCTCGTGGAAACCTGGCTTCCGCTGTGAAGCGGGCACACTATTGAGTGGCATGAACCAGATGAGGTGTGCCCTTGGGGGAAAGCTTGATTGGGCTACCTTCGCTGGTGCTGCCGGTCTGCTGCTGGCTTTCTGCTGCTGCTGCCTTGCTGCTGCTGGTTGGCTACTGCTGCTGCTGGCGGTTGGCTGCTGTTGGTTGGCTGCTGCTGCTGCTGCTGCTGCTGCTGCTGGCTGATTGCTGCCGGTGCTGCTGCTTGCTGCTTGGTTGCTGCTGGTGCTGCTGCTTGCTGCTTGCTGCTGCTTGTCGCTGCCGCTGCTGCGGCCTGGGCTACAAAGCCTACTCATTTGCTGCCTGTCATTCTCTTGCACGCCCTATGATTATAGCAGGCTTCTTCCATTGCAGACTGGGCATTGGAAACGTGATATCAAGCTTGGTGGCAGGCCTGTTTGGTGAAACGCGGTGCCCCATGCGGAAACAAGTATCGCAAGGACGCTGCCGTGACTTAGTCGCGGCGTGGTGTCCCAGTTCTTGATTGGTTGCCACAGCTGCATTGCAAGGACTTTTGTATTTGGGTGTTAGTGGGCATGGGTCTTCTGGGCAAACGTGTTCATCTCGCCCAATACCTCGCCCACATCTCGCCCTTTATCTCGCCCAACCCACCAGGCACCAGCACATCTGACTCTGCCGTGACTTAGTCGCGGTGTGGTGTCACAGTGTGATTTGCTTGCCGCAACTGCTTTGCAAGGACTTTCGTGTCTGGGTGGTTACCCTCGAGGTAGGAACTTAAAGGTGGTGCCAACATGTGGGTGAGAATCGGTGTGCCATGGGGGTTGGATCATTTCAGCCCATAGGAAACCTTGGAACCCATCAACGTGTAGAAGATTGAATCGCAATGGAATGGTGTAGGTTTAGAAACAATCTAGGCTAGGAGAAAAAGTGCTTGTTTCGAAGCGGTGTGCCATGGGGATTGGGAGAGGAATACACACAAGAACGCATAGATATTTTTGACGTTTAAAGAACAAATCCATGCTGTTTGCACTCCAGGTAGAAACTTAAAGCTGGTACCAACATGTGGGTCAGAATCGGGGTGCCATGGGGATTGGATCACGGCAGCCCATAGATAACCTTTGAAAACATCAACATGTAGAAGGTTGAATCGCAATGGAATTTAGAAACAATCTAGGAGAAAAAGTGCTTGTCTGGAAGCGGTGTGCCATTTTGTCCAAATGGGGTAAGTTCTTAAATTCGTGGGGTAAGCGGTGTGCCATGGGGGTGGGTCAAGTTCATGTGCGATGGGGTAAGTTACCACGTCGGGTAGCTCTCCAAATTGCGTTGCCATTGGGATTTGCAGTTGACTTTTTCTCTTTTTGGAAAGGTGAATCTGGAGACCCTTGTTTTGTATGTAGCGTTTACAATGGGGAAGGCCAGCAGTCTTGACTTAAGTACTGACTTTTGCAAATCGGCGTTCCATGGTGGTTTAGTATCCCACATGCAAAATGTATTAACTTCAACGGGCACCAGTATATTGTGCATATGTCATTACAATACATATATAATATACAAATACATTTATAATTACACATACGTACGTTTGCTTTTTTTTCAGCAACCAAACCTTGCAAAGGTAATGCTCTCCGGGGTCATGTCTTTAAAGTCAGACAGTTGATTAAGCTGCTGTGTCACAGTGTCACACAAGATTTGGTATGTGCATTTAGAATCATTTAGATGCACAAGGAATATCAACAGCAAGCTCAGCTGTGTTTTGCTTGTGCAGGCTCCAGATGCAAAAAGTTCCGCAAACACATCTCCTTTGAGATCAGGCTTTGCTCCTTTGAAGGGTGAAGGGTTGCCAAGTGTGGTTTTGCCACCTCAGGAATGCGTTTGACTTGTATTGAATTGTGTGTTTGAAAAACGCTCGCTTGATTGCTGCAAGAGTGGCCAGGATTGAATCAGCTTTCATTGAGCTTTGTTTAGTTGATAATTGATGGTCAACCATTTGTGGCTGCGGCAACATGAACGTAGTAGCATTGCTGGTATGAAGTTCTTGATCGATCGATGCGCCTTTCAAGGTACGGAAGCTCCATGTGCTGCGCCAGAGGTGCAGGCGGATGGAGCTACTAAAGTACTTTTTCCCCACATTGACGTGTGGGGTTTTTGTTTTTATTGTGGTATCCGCTCCTCCTCCTTCCTCCTCCTCCTCCTCCTCCCGCCTCCTCCCGGGGGGTCCTCCCGACCAACTGCCACCAACAAATTGTCACCAACCAATAGTCATCAACCGATTGTCATCAACCAATTGCTACCAACCAATTGCCACCCACCAATTGCCACCAACCAATTGTCACCAACCAATTGCCACCAACCAATTGCCACCAACCAATTGTCACCAACCAATTGCCACCCACCAACTGTCACCAACCAATTGTCATCAACCATTTGTCACCAACCAATTGTCACCAACCAATTGTCATCAACCAATTGTCATCAGCCAAGTGCCACCCACCAATTGCCACCCGCCAATTGCCACCAACCAATTGCCACCCTTCAATTGCTACCAACCAATTGCTACCAACTAATTGTCACCAACCAATTGTCACCAACCAATTGCTACCAACCAGCTGTCACCAACCAATTGTCATCAACCGGTTGCCACCCGCCAATTGTCACCAACAAACTTCCACCAACCACTTGCCACCAACAAACTTCCACCAACCAATTGCCACCAACCAATTGTCGCTAACAGACTGCCACCAACAATCTGCCACCAACCGAGTACGGGTCACCCACCAACCACCAATTCTTTGCTCCTGTGTCTGGTGAAGTTGTTAACATGTGGGGTTGTCCGGTCCTATAACTACTCCCGAATGCGTAGCCTATAGGGTTCTCGTTTAACAACTTGGGGGTTTGGGGGTAGACTCTTGTTCACGACTCGATCTCGTAGCGACCGCAACCGTTGTCAACCGTTCGCAACCGTCCGCGGTAGGGCGCTATGGCGCTGACGTTGGGCGAAGCTTTCGGAGAGGGGTTTGGATGGAAGCACGACGTGTCAGATTCATGTGAGGTAGCGAGGAAGCGTGAGACGTTGAAGTGGGGAGGATGATTTCACTGCGCAGGTGCAGCGTTTTGTGAGATCCGCAGCTTTCTTCACAGTCAGATTGGGATTGGCGTTTAGAGGGTGGTGCTTTTGGGGTGTTGGATGCGGCTGTGACATTGGGACTTGCGTTCACCTCAAATGCCGATTTTGGTGGATGTGAGTGTGCTCAGAACGCGCCAAAACTATTCCAAACGTGTGTGCTGGTGCTTGCTGAAGCTACCATGATATGATATTGTCACCTTTAGTGGCAGGCGCAGTACCTTGCGCGGGTTTTATATAATAAGGTGTGGAAGTGCAATATTCGTGGCAGGCGCAGGGAATCGTGAGGTTGCGAGGTGTGGCGGAGGTGACATTTCGAGGCGGGGGTAGTACTTTGTGACATTGGGATTGGGGGGTCGGCGGGTGTGGTTTGAAGGGACTCGAATCGCAAAACTGCTTGTCAGGGCTGCTTGATGTGTTGGCTCCGATGGGTCTTCCCGCTTGACTTGTGGACGACGTCTCGTACGAAATGCTCGCTTTGGACTTTGACGTGTGGCTTTTGGAGGAAGTCTTGCGTGAAACGCTCGTTTTGGAGACTTGACGTAAGATGACATCAGAGTGTCCAACAAGAGTGTCTTGTTTACAAGGGTGCTTCGCAAGAGTGCCCCGCAAGAACGCCATACAAGAGTGTCCCAAAAGAGTGACCCACAAGAGTGTCTTACGAGAGTGTTCCGCAAGAGTGTCCCACAAGAGTGAGTGTCATACAAGGTGACCCACAAGATTTCACAAGAGTGTCCCACAGGGGTTTCCGACAAGAATGCGTCCTATAGAGTGTCTCGCAAGAGTGTGGTGCAAGAATGTCCCAAGAGTGTCCCACAAGAGTCACAAGAGTGTGCAACAAGAGTGTCCTGCAAGAGTGTCCCACAAGAGTGTCCGACAAGAGTGTCCCGCGAGAGTGTCAGGAGTGCCCCTCCGAAGTGGCAACTTGTAGCACACATGTAATGTGGGAAGCAGCCAGGCTTGGTAGTACGAATGTAGTGCGGAAGCGGCTTCTGGTCCCGCCATGTCCCGCCTCAGAAGTGGCAATTTTAGCCGTGGCCTTAGAACTGGCCAATTGGTAATGTAGTGCAGAAAGCTGCTTCTGGGAACTGTGGCCTTGGAACTGGTAACTTGTAGTACACATGTAACAATGGGAAGCTGGTTGTGGGAGCTGTGGCCTCAGAACTGGCCACTTGGTAATACAAATGTAGTGCGGGAAGCGAAGCGGCTCTGGGAACTGTAGAACTGGCAGCTTTGTAGTACCAAATGTAGTACGGGAAGAAACTTCTGGGAGCTGTGGACTGTTAACTTATCTGGCCAAAATACATCTGAGTACGTGAGTGTCGTACGTGAGTGTCCCACAAGTGTCCCACAAGAGTGTCCTACAAGAGTGCCCTGCAAGAGTGAGCGCAGAGTGACGAAAGTGTCGCGCGAGAGTGTCCCACAAGATTGTTTTACAAGAGTGTCAAATGTCTGGGTGTTTGTTTCCAAGTACTTGTTTGCATTCGGGCTCGTTTGGGTCCTATCTTGTCTTTTAGTCCGTAGTAGGCAAAGTTCGCTCCTAGCGGACGAAGATAGTTCACGCTTGTTCAACGAAGCTCCCGCCGCCTGAGGGCGGAGGGGGTTTCCTTGAAGAAGCGCTCGCACTAATCATTTGGCTCCTAGATTCTTAAGGACACTTAACCAAAAGAAGGGCATGAAACAAGTGGGCCAAGGGAGTCCTACACTGCCGTGCAATGATCAATATCCGATGATCAACGAGACATACATGATGTTGTGCGACCGGACATCTCCTATCCCTACTTTGGTCAGTTGTTTGATCCGGGTTCGTGTTTACCTTCGGAAAGGAATGTTTTTTTGTTTCAGTTTAGTTTCACGCTAAATTCTGTACTCACTCACGTACTTGGACGACTTGGCAACCCATGAGGAGGTTTGCCTTCAGCACCTTCAATTGCCACAGAAACATTGAGGAGTCCCAATCCTATCAAAGGCAGTTTTGGCTTTGAGAATCACGGACCGCAGAAGCATACAAGAGGTGTCACATCAGATATCAGGTCTTCCCTGGTTTCAAGTGAATCAGAATCAGAGGCTGTTTCCGGCCTTTTCAAATGTATGCCTGCGTGTTTAATCACCAACCCTTTGAGGGCAAACACGTTTAAGGCTAGTAGGACCTAGGACCCATCGCACTTAAGAGAACAGGAACGGAATTGACACAATGCTTGAGGCTCCGAGCCCGCTGTCTCCAAGTCCACCTTCTCCAACCCTGGAGAGTTTTTTGGCAGAGCCTTGACCTTTGTGTTTTGCGACGAGTTCCTCCCTGCGCAGGGTAACCCTTGACATCCCTTGACCATCGTTTCCACGGGGTTCTATGTTTTCTTTTTTTCTCGGAGGTTGTGCTTGCAATTATTTGCACATTGTTCATATCTTGGAAGTCCAACTGATGAATTGTATGTCCACCAATCGAACAACTGTGGAATGAATCGGGGGCTATCTCATTGGCCTCAGGTCACCCATTCGAGTCGCCTACTTGGACTGAAGCTGCTGTTTTGTCAGTTTTGTTGGTTGAGCAGATGAACTCTTCTTTGGTTTTGCAAGTTCCAGGCTTTGAGGGATGCTGCTGGCCCTGAGGTTTCTCACTACCTGACTGCGGATATGTGCCAGAAACAGTCTGCAGCGCTCTCGTGCCACGAAGGGATGTTTTTTGTTCCATAATATTGCTGTACTTGAGATTAGGGCTGCATGAAGTAGCAAGGTCTACTGAGAGTCTACGGTAAATATGACTTAGTCCAATAAAAGTGGCAGCCTATAGGCCCCCGCTGTGGTTTCAACATGTATGTCAAGACAAAGCTCCTTTTCAGCCCTTGGGCCATCGGGAGCCCCATTCTCGCTTCAAATCTTTGCCGCTTGGGCATGTGCTTTTATAACTTTTGTGACAAGCAGACCGGTCCCGAAACCCGACAACTTGGCCAATTGGGTCGAGTCTTGCACAAGGCTGGGCGATTCAAAGTGAAGTGGCAGAAGCACAGCTCGCTGGGCCTCCTGTGGGAGTGACTGAACATTGTGTGTATATATATATATGTGCATTATATGCATAAATTTATAATATGGTTTGTATATATATATATATATGTGTGTGTGTGTGTGGATGTACTAACGTACTGTATGTATCAATGATCCAATGAGTGCTGGAGAGTGTCAACTAACGAAACACTTGCCGCAACTCAAGGCTGCATTGGGGTAGGAGGTTTCTCTCAGTGTCATTGTCATTTGTTGTCACAGTCGCATCCGCTAGACAACTTTGTTGGCCTGGAGGTTTCGGCCCTTGTGGTCAGATGGGCTCTTGAGCATTTGGGTGGCACATGAGTTCCTTGGTACCACATTCAGACCGACTCGTCAGATGAGTTTCCGCAGCATTTCTCAGGCAAGTTCGCAGGTTGCGAGGTTGGCGGGGTTGTATTGGACAATCTTTCGGACAGCGTCTTTACAGTTTGAGGATTTTTGAGGGATTCCACCACTTATATAGACAAAGCTGTGACACATTTTGACGCTTTAGTATGTCCAGATGCGGGACCAATTCAATTGATTCGTGAAGCTAGGATACAATATCGACTTGCTCAGGCTGAGAATGTTGTGCCCTGCAGATTCTGTGCCGCTCTTTTGGCTGAGAGGATTGCCACACTCCTTGGGCCCATTTGTTCGTAATCTCCCCCACCCATGGTTTCCAATGAACACAGACAGTCTTACTGTGTGTTGTTGTGTTTCCACAAGGGGACCTTCCTTTTCTTTATATGTTTTTTTTATGTTTTTTTTCTGGGAAGCTAGGGAGCGAAAGGCTATAAGCTCAATGGCGAAAGGATGCTAAAGGTTTCATATAGACTGCCACAACAGCCGTTGTATTGGAACCTGTTTGGGCAAACAGTGAGGTGCAACACAGGAAAAGACTATACATATATATATATACAAGGAAGACGCTGTTTTCCACGAATGAACGCATGTGCATTTATCATGTTGCATCTCATTAGGGTTATTGCCTCAGGCTCATTCCGCGTGGAAACTTCATGGGCTTGAAGCGAGGCCTGGCTATCATTATACTATCTCTCAAGGACCCAACAGTAGGCCGGCCTTGGAAGACCACAAATCTATGAGCAGGGAATTAAAGTCACCCATTGCTGACTGACGTGGTTAGAATGATGAGCAACCTTGAGCACACACACATATAATCATTCTGGAGTGGATATAATCTATTTATATTTTGAAAATGAGGACAGTCTATATATATATATATTATAGACTGTCATCATCTTCAATATATAAATAAAATAAAGGTCAAGGCCGAAACATAGATAGAATATGGATTTTAGCAAATGAGTGTTTTCCGAAAAGGTGACCTCAATCTTTGATTAAGATAATAATGACAGATTTATCTAGTCACAAGTGTTCTATCAATACTCTATCTATGATTATCACCAAACGCCCAGCGGGCTCGTTTTTCCCCCTTTTCCTTCCCCGTTGTTCTGCCCATGGTTCACTCTACGACGTCCTTAAGAAGTGGTCAGCTGCAAGAAAAACAAGAAGATAGAGAGGATAAGGAAGAGAAAAACAAGAAGACGAGTAGGAAAAGGACCAGCAAAGAAAGAGGAAAAGGAGCAGGAAGAGATGGAAAAGGGAGAAGAAACAGCAAAGGAAGAAGGAAGAGAGAATGGAAGAAGAGAAAAGAGGACACCAATTTATATAAGTTGATAGCATCCTGGAGTAGATATATGACATGTGTGAGCCCAATGTTCTATCTATAGGTAATTCTGATTTAGTATTCGTGTCCAAAGCCTGCAGTTGTTTTACTAATTCCAGATTCGATCTACTCCACACATATATATATATTGTGTATATAGTACGGCTATAAATGGCTATATCATAAAGCAGAGCCAGAGCGGACTTGCATGGGTATGAGCACAATAGCCACAAAGGCTGAGATGTACATGCAGTTGGTTGAGATATAGATGGACCACAGTTCTTTCCATACCTCCCTTCAATTGGGCTGATTGATAATTAATGTTTGACATACCACATTGAATGGTCAAGCGAAGCTTTGCGTTTGGAAGCTCTTTTGTTTGGATGCTGCATGCGTGATCCCTGTCCCCAAGTTTTGTGAAGAAATAGGCGGGTACTCTTACTGGTCCTCCCCTACACGGTGTTTGTCGGTGCCCAGTGGTCAGGCACTGGTTCAGTGCCAGAAGGGTACTAAGTTTCTTGGCAGGCTCCAACGCCGTGAAGGAGAGAGTCGTTTTTGGGCATTGTGTCAATGGCCTTAGAAACGGAGCATAAGCTTTGCTTGCCACGGCAATGACCCAGGGCAAGTATCGTTGCTTAGCCTAGCGCTTAGCTGAGCTTTTGAACCCATCGCAATCATATTTCTACAGACATCTACATACATTTTACAAAAAAATAAGGCTTTGCCGGCTTTGCCATCAAGTTGTGGGAGTGTTGCGAATGTTACGCAGAAATGAGATGACATGAGAAGCTATTTTCAATGATGCAATGGCACGCAGTCCTTCTTGGCTGTTCGATGGACAGATCAGTATTGCCACCGAGAGTCTGACAAACCTGATGAGATGTGGGTTGCCTTTCTGAAGGAGTTTCCATGTCAACATTCTCGGACCTCATTCCTGTTTGGACCAAAAGGTGCACGTGCAAGTGTCATTTTTGAACATATGACATGAAATACGCGAAACACTTCTTGGTGAAAAGCACAAGACCCACGCTTCGAGGTGTCCACCGCAAAGCCTTCCGTGCAACTGCTCGAGGCAAGGCAGCTACTGTTTGCTACTGCCACCTCTCAAGGGTACGGGGATGGGACCGGATGGGTAGGACACAAAGAAAAGGCGAGAGGGCCCGATCAAAAGGAGGCCTCAATACTCCTGTGTTTGAGCTCTTTTTTTTTAAAATGTGTTTTTCCTCACAAGCACGCAATATCAAAAGTGCTGGATGTACTGGGCAGGGGCAGTTGTGCTCCAGGAGCCCTAAGGAAGGATTGTGGATTACAATTACAATACTGTAATGTTCTTCACCGTGGGAGATCGTCTAAACAAGCTTCCAAACATTGGGGGCCAGGAATGCCAAGCAGTCAAACAAACGTGGGTTCTCAAGTGCTTTTCAAGGAGATATGACTCCTGCGTGACACACATACAGCATCATACAACCAAGCAACTGCGGTGACAGACACTCATCGTTGCTTTTGCTGCAAGAGGTGACTGATGAGGAGCACAGTGGATTTTTTGCGAAGCATCCTCGAGTTGCTCAGCTGCATGGAGTGCACTTGATGCTCCCGTGGCATAATATGGCATAGGATTCGGCTGGCAGGAAAAAGCAGGAACATGCTCAAACGCAGCTACTGGTATGTATACAATGCGATCATGTTTCGACCAACGGCTGTAGATATACCGTACCTGCACAGAAATCGATCATTTTGGGTGCTTTGCCAGGATGAGCTCAGTCGAATCCTGGGAACATTCTTTCCACATCCAATACGATTTCGGCAGATTTGGCTGGCACCTCAGACCTGCAAAGTCCAAATCTGGTGGACCCGTGTACTGGTTTTTCAATTATCACAATGCGATCTATTTTTGCAGCGAACTTGTCAAGGGACCTCCTCGAACAGATCAATGTTTGCAGTGTTGGCGCACTTTTAAGATCTTTTAAGGCAGCAGGGTGACAAAAGTGAGCAGTGGCTAGGATTGAGACCTGAATATTTCCGACTCATAAAATAACATTTGGATGTCCAAAATGTTTCCTTGAAAGACATGAATGAAGTTATTCAGCTACGAAAGTGCAGACGAGAATGCCGAATGGGGCCAAAAAAGTGAGAATGCCCACTTCTTTATGATATGGCAGCAGAACAGCGGAAAAAAGGGGTGCACTTTTACTCTCATTGCAGGCGATAGGCAGAGATGTACAACCACTCTGAAACATTTGCGTGCTGCCTTCCAGGCTTCCTTACCTGCGCGATAATTTGGAACATTTTTTGAAGCCCCTTCTGAGGCACAGGAAAGATGGGAAGGACGCCTCCAAATCTTTGTGCGACTGAAGATGCACTACCAAATCTGACAGTCGTCATAAGTCACTCAAACTGACTCAATTACAAGGTTGGGGTCGGCATACTACATATACTAGCACATATTAATGTTGGAAGTACTTGTTGAGGGACACAGTTGCAAATCAACATGCTTGCACCATTTCAGCCCTTTCTTCGTTGTGCAAACTTTACGGTCCTCTCCCCATCAATTTATAAATATCGAGCAATGTATAATGAGTCAACACGCACATTGGGCACGCAATTGCCAGCCATACAGGCGCTACTGTATATATATATATACACTGGGGTGCCGAAAGTTGCGCTTCTTGACTTCTAAAACGGGACAAACCCTTTCCCCGTAGAATCCTACGTGCAACATGTCGACACCTAAGTTGCGGTCAGATTTCCACACCTGAAAGCCTTATAAGTATTATAAACTTAAACGGGTGTGGAAATCTGACCGCGCTGTACCTGCCAGGCAAAATGGACGTGTCAATCCGATCCGCTGTAGACCGCAAGTGTCATGTTGGAACAGAGTAAGAAGCGTAAACTTTAGGGTTCTTGAAGTATATATTATATATTATTTTTGTTCGGCGGTGTCAAATTGAGCCATCAAATTTATGTTTGGCATATCGCAGTGCAGGTATATTTGGGCACCGGTCCCACCATCCTCGGACTATGTTTGCGCTGGGATGATGTGCACAACTGTTGATGAGGCCGTTGATTAGTTTTGGAAGTATATTGCTTTCAGAAAGCAAATCGGATCAGCGAATGCATTCCATGCCTTTCCTGTGAGAATAAGCTGGGCAGAAAGAAGGCCTGATGACTTGCTCCGCAAGATTTGTTCTGTGATTTGGATTTGGGTGGGTGTCTACGGGGAGAGTTGCTTTTGGTGAAACAACAACCTGTAATTACAAGGTTGTATGAGGCGCTGTTGAAGTATACATAGATTGACAGAAAAACTTGGAGCCAAGCATTGGCAGGTTTTGTCTGCATCTCAGGCCCCGTCCCTTGAAGAACTCCGCTGCATGCCCAGGCCCTGAGGTGGTACGGAGGTGTCCTTAGATGTCCTGCACGAATTGCAAGTTCGCTAGTAGTAACAAGTGCCATGCTAGTAGTAACAGGTGCCACGCTACTAGTAACAAGAAGCTACTAGGGAACAGGTGCCTTACTAGTAGTAACAATGTTTTCTATTATTTTAATGTTTTTAGGCTGCGATCTTCACAACGGCTTTTTGACTGAATCGCACGACCGCTGATTTGCGCAAATATTTGAGGCTCAACCTTGTTTGCATTGTGTGGGCCGGGTGGTTTCAAATGTTCTGTAGTTCTGTAGCTGCGGCGAAGATGCGGTAGACTCATGCAAAACTCAACATGCAGCATTGCGTACATTGCATCATGGTCCAATGTGAGGTGTGGGTTGGGACGATTGGTGTGACTGGCGCACTTTATAGAAGGCTATATTAATACTTGCTCGTATTCTTATGTAATTATGAAACAACACACATGTGCACATTTGTTCCTGTTGCAGTTCATTGTGTGTTTGTGCTTCCAACTTGCCGCCAGCAAAAGAAACTGGCTACCCCAAAGCCGTTCTGGGGCCTGGTTCCATCGTTCCACACTTCAGCGTTTCAACATGCCGCGCTCTACTTTTCGGCTGGCGTTGGTCGCTGGTGCAGGGACACTGCAGGGTTGCCCAATGTTTGTGTTTTGCACTGCGTCCCGCTGATTAAGAAACAGCTCTTCTAAATGGCAGCCTGTCTATGAATTGCACAAGGTCGTCGGTCGTCATATCGGTTTCAGAGATGTTAGATACATGTTGTTGAGACTGGTCACTGTGTAATACTGTGTATGCTAATGTGACAGCACACCGCCAATGCTTGCAGGATTTCCTCTACATACCTTTTGGTGGGGCCAGTGTCCTTGCGCAAGAGCACAAAGATTGCCAGACCAGCTCCTCGTGTCGAAAGTTGTCCTTGAAAGTCCACAATGTGCTTCATCCTGGTGTGACCAAAATTTACCAAACTCTGTTTGCCAGGTAGAACACGTTTTCATGGATTTTATCCACTCTCCCTCCTGTAGACTAGACCCTTGACCCATTTTGACCCTTGCCACTTGTACTTTGTATGTCTTGAGGTCCTTTTGTTGATTCAGTACCCCAGAAGGTCTGAATTCGGATGGATTCCTTGTCATGTAATTTGCCATCGGCAGTAGTAGCATAGGAAAGCGGTCCGTGCAACATTTGAGACTCGTGATGAGTGGATTGACATTCTATATAGAGTGCAAAGGAAGAACCTTCAGCAGACACCTCAACAAGTTCAGCGTGTCAGTGGTCGAAGCCAGCAATTAATGCAACGCATGCACCCAATGGTTTGACTGCACGATGCCACATTGCTGTTGCTAAAGCGGCTAAAGCCTTGCCCCAGTGAAGATGCGTGAGCTAGAGTTTTGAGCTGCGAGTTGACATTGGTTGACATGGAATGACATGGACATGCATATATATATACAGTATATATATTATAAATATAGATATAAATACAGTAATTCCGTTGACCTTGAGGCCCAGTCAGTAGAGGATTGGCGCAGCTTCCGCGCACGACTCCTTCAGCGAGAAGACACACTCACTGCAGACTTGCCTGAAACCGTCTCAGAGGCCTCGGGTTCTTGGATACATCAGTTACCATCATTGGGATCCATCACTGTCTACAAGCCGGGAGCGGGGTGATCACTGCCCAGAGGCAATTCCTGATTCACCCCCGGTTTCAGACTTGGTGTTCTCATGAATACGCAGCACAGGCATGTCTTCAAAAGCCAGTGGGAAATGCACATGTTTTCTGTCGCAGAATTAGCGTTGCTTGCCATGCAACGCGATTTGTTGAGGGTGTGGGAGAAGAACAGGTGTGAGACTCACGCCCTACTACTTGTACCTTTTAGAACCCATTAAGGCCAGTCACCTGAAGCTGACCTAAAGCCCAGGCTTGCAGTACAAGGTACTTCAGCCTTGAGTGGTAGGCACTTCATGCCAATAGACTAGTTTGTCAGGAGGCCTGGCTTCACCGAAGTCCCCTCATTGAGCAGGGCTCCGTCTTGATCTCCAAGCTTGGGGTGCCTTGGATTTCGACCGCGAAGCAGGGTATGGTGCGTGCCATCGCATACCATGTCATGCTCCTTTTTTAGATTCGAGTGCTAGCTAAAATTACGGCTCGGCATGTATTACATATGGAATGCTTGCAC
Organism: Durusdinium trenchii; assembly: GCA_963970005.1. NCBI lineage: Eukaryota > Dinophyceae > Suessiales > Symbiodiniaceae > Durusdinium > Durusdinium trenchii. Next base: position 157,846 of record CAXAMN010012337.1, read on the forward strand.
CTTTACACAGGCATTTTGGCGCAAAGCAACACATGTAGTCACATGATCACACTCACAAACTAGAGTCCTAGACCATCCGAGGACCCAGGAACTTTCGAGAGAACAAGCTCCCTTGCCTTTTGTTTCAAGGGAAGCAAGGAGCTGTGCTATTGTGTTTTGCCATGTATTGACTATTTGTGACGGGGTGTGTCAGGTTGCGTGGAAAGGGCTATCATCGTACTCAGCTTGTAGATTGCTTTCTCATGTTGCAGCATGTGAGCAGCGCACCTAAATGGAATGGCTGCATTCCTTCGGTATTCCACATGTTCAAAGTGAAGGCTAAGGACATGGCCTGGCCCGCACTCTTGATGGTGCCATCGCGGTTCATTCATGGTTCAAATCTATTGTAGTAGTATAACGACAAGACATCCATGATTACTCAACCGTAGGTCAACGGTCTCAAGGTTTGGACAGGTGAGAGCCTATGAGAGTGAAAAATTCGGCCGACCTACCCAAGAATGCATTGATATCAGATGATGTGAGTATTTATGTACAGTATATGTTTCCAGATATGTATCAGTCATTTTGATCCGCCATGGCCTATTGTTCCAGGGTCTACTCAGGCGTTCGTGAAGGGACCCGCACATGAATAGGCACACCACACATTGGTTTTGCATTACTGCTTGTCTTGCGTCATCAATGGATGGTATAAGCCCTTATTTAGTCGACCCATGGCGACCCCCAGAGCAGCCTTGTTCGCTTGAAGTGTCCGAGACCTGGTCGTTCTACAACCCGATCTTTCACAAAGCTGTCGTCCTGATCACTGAGCACGAGGATGACTACAGCAAAGGCGCCTTGACTCAACGCCAACTCTAGGGATAAGATCAAACAAGCCTGCACCTGTGCATGTGGGACAGATATGCAACACCCAGAGCAGAGTTACTGTAGATTTGTTTTGCAAGTTGATAGTTTGGGCACATGAAGTCACAGGTGACGGCAGCTCACTTCAAACTTGTACATGCTGTGATCAGGTTGTTGAACCATCTAGCTCAGGTTTGATTCTGAACCGACCAACTCCCAGAAGTGAAACTTACGGGCGCTTGCAGTTCAACGTTTGGGCTGGCCGCTTGGACAGCCTGTGGATACTGTGGATATATACATATATATATACATAACACATGATTACATATAATATATGTGTGTGTGTTTGTATTTAGTTTCAGTTCTATATATATATATATAAGTTGTCAGATGGAATGCCCGTCCCGGGCTTTGCCGGTGATGGAAGGGTTTGACGGCCAGCAATTTCTGCATGTGAAGGAACATGAATATCCCATATTATCCTATGTAAAGTTTTCATGTATGATGATTTGCGCAGCCGGATTCTTGTTCCCTTCCGCAGACCTTGCTTTTGGTCCATCTCCCTCGAACATGAATGCATGAATGCGTTCTCGCCAGTAGCGAAGGTGGTCCATTCGAGGGTCTCCTTGGCTGTCCCGAGTCGCTTGGATGCAGCTTAACCACTTGTTCTGGACAAAAAAGCAACATGTTCAATTCTTTGATGGACATAATATTACCTTCGAAGCAGTTTCTTGCTTTGTTGGAGAATCATTCCATTGATTCAACCGTGAGAACCTCCGGAACACTTCAGGCTTCATGGCGGTGAGACCGCAAGGCCAGGAGTTGGAAACGATTATATAAGTCTCTTGCACGTAGCAGTTTGCACGGCTGATTGGTGCAGGCAATTTTGCTTGCACACTCAACCTTTGCCGGACTCTGACCTGGTGGCCCCAGGCTGGACCGACGGACCCATTCTGCTTTCCAGTGCTTGAGCGACAATGCAATCTCTTGTTTTTTGGCGCCATTCGGACCTAGGATTCAAGAAGGACACAGGTCGAGTCAAATGGAGTGACTACAAGCTAGCTAGTTCTCCTCAGCATGCTGGCAGGCATCTATGCCACTGAGCCATGGGCAGCTTCTCGGTGTATCATGGAGAGTCAGGTGGGTGCCTCAGTTTCAGCTGGATGCCTCCAGGGATAAGCGTTGTGGCTGCAGGCGCAAGTCGATGACTTTATGCTCTTCATGGGCCACTGTGTTTGGGACCGCGGGCAGCTGCAAGCTGAGCTTGACCAGGCCGGAAGTGCTGCGAGCTGGCAGGGAGTGAGCAGAGTGCTTGGTGCTTGGTGGAAAGCCTCTTTTTAAGTTCCAGTCTTGCAATATTTGCAGGGGAACTTCTGGGAGATGATCGCTACAGACACCAAGGACCTGGGAGGAATGGAGGGTTGGTGGGAGTGGGAGCAGCTGGGCCTTCAGCCTCCCAGCCTGTTGACAAAGCGACCCTGCAGTAAGCTACTCAGCTGTGCTCTTTCGCGGCAGGAAATGCAATAACAATTTGCAGTGCTTAGTTTTTTTTTTTTTTGCGGTGCCTTCCTACTCCTGGGGTGATTCGCGGTGATCCTTACGGTGACTATGACTATATATATAATATAACTCTGACACTTCTCACATCTTACGCTTGGCACATCATGCTTCCACTCTTCAAGGCCCTGCTGGGCTTCTTGCCTCGACAGCAGAGAGCTTTGCGGAGAAGCCGTGCAGGGAATACGCGAGCAAAACTCAGTCGAGGGTTCCCTCTATGGCAAAGGCCGGATCTGGGCAATAGATGAAAGGCAAGAATATATAAGAATATTACATAAAATGGAATAAGACATCGAGTTTGCAACATGTGTAGTGCATCCAATATGAAGATGCGACAGGTTCTACCGTCGTGTGGCGGATGGGCCAGATCCCATTCTTGAAGGAATCCCTCAAGACATTCGGTCAGGTGCTAAGATGTGAAAAGCCTGAAAAGCCACAGGGATCCACAGGGCATCGAGTCGCTCACAACAGTTTCGTTTCATTGCTTTCACGCAATTTGCGGATACTTGCAGTTTTTGCCAAGGAGGCTTGCATACAGGCACTCAACATGTCGAATGTATTTTCACGGTGTGATTAATAGTTATACATATATATATATACATATAGTTCGATGTATTCTAATTAATTAATTGCCTTGGGACATGCATGCTTTGCGTGAATATGAGATGAGAAGACAACTTCTCAGATATTAACATTGACTGGATCTTGGCTCCAAGGCAGCGGTTGGAAGAGAACCAGGTGGAGAGGTGACTGTTTAGTGGGCATGCCCAGGATTCCAAAGTGAACACGTTTGTAGGGTTGTTTTTTTAAGTTGCTGGAGGCTGTTTGCAGAATCGCCCCACCGCAGTCATTGAATCACATTCCTCGGTGATCGTGTAGAGTCAAGTCACTTTAATTCATGCAGCCAATTTGTCTTAAGCTGCTTGGGACTGGGGATGACTGGGGCAAGAGCATGAAGATGAATATTTGCCATCATTTGCCAACTTTCATGAGGATCCACAATGTTTGGAGAGCCCGTGCGCCAGGGAGGCTGATGAAGAGCTGCTTCGCTTCGTTCATGAGGAGACTTGTGAATGAGAATTAAGCGGGAGCATTTTGGGAGATGATTTGTTGTTTCAGTTCAGCATTGCCCCAGTTCTTCACATCGGGCATTAAGCCTTAATTTGTTGATACCCCTAGCAGTGGCTGTGGACGTTCACAACCGCAGGAGTTGGATGTGCGAACGGCGTCCAAGTCACCGCCGATTCCGCCGCCAGGCCGTTTTTTCGGAGCCAATGCAAAGCCACGGCCAGTGCTCAAGGGCTGTAGCATTATGAAAATCATGATTGACCGTCATTCGGTTTTGGAGCACCTGGAGTACAGATCCACACGTTGCCCAGCACCTGGTCAATTTGGTGCCTTCCTCCAGAATCAACATGGCACTTCATTTGCATTCTCGGGCCAGCACGTGCGCACTTTCTTCCTGATGCATATATACAGGGCCCAGGGCACGGGCGCAGGGATTCAATTGGAATTGGGTTGGCCCACACCTCGCACAAGCAGGTGTCAGCCTAGTTGTGATGTCACTTTTGGGGCATTAACAAAGATACTATGTTCAAAGCGCGGGACACCACTGCGTGAAGAGAACAAGAAGCACAACAAAATTCATTGTTTTGTGCCAGTTTGCCAGCTGGAGTCGCGCGTTTCTGTGCTTGACACAGGCCAAACATTTTCGTGCTTGACATCGTGAAATTCATGCCCAGGCACTGATGAGCCGCCATGGATGGCCACCATGAGACAGGTGCATTGGCCGGTTCGCCATGTTTCTCCATAGCCAAGATTTGCCACCTGGGAACATGAGAAGTCAATGAAGACCAGCTGTGGCGATGACCATTCCCACCTCGCGCCAGGTGCTCGTGCACATGCAGAACGAGCTATCTTCTTTGCAGCAGGAAAACTGTTGCGAAGCCTTGCGGCTCTTGATCGTGGACCAGCAAAGCAGGTAGGATGTTCTGCTTTTTTTGGGGGGGTGGCTGCAGTGAGAGGCGAGCTTAAGTAAGTAGCTATTGTATACCGTCGGACTGAAACTTAGAATGCCGCTCCGGGGACCCTCATTGATCTTCACACATAGAATGCCGCTGATAAGGTCAACATCTCTAAAAAGTATGTATATACCGCAAAGAATGGTCGTACAAAGACAACAGTAAGAATGCCAACGTGCTAGGCAAAAATGTCAAAAAAACTGCCAAAAAAACACATGTGCGACACATAGAATGCGACGTCGCACGCTGCCCACGATCCACCCATCACATAGAATGCCACTTGGCAAGCTTTTCTCCCTTCTTTAGCGGTCAGCTGGAGCTCAGAATGCCTAGTGGCAACTTCTGGCAAAACCTTTCCAGACAGTCCGGAGATTGCCGTTTGGCAAGCTATTCCTCAGAATGCCATCTGGCAATCTTTTCAACAGGTAGCGCTGCTTCTACAGCCGCCAGTGGAAGTTTGTCTTCCATCTACATAAATGAATTCTCTCCAGGCAGATTCTCTTAGAGACCGGGGGACCACCACACACGTGCACACACACACAAAAAAAAGGTGTGTGTAGCACTTTTCAGGGTGTCGGAAGTTTCACTCATCCACATATGATATGCATATATATATATGCATATATATGGCACTTAGAACCTGCCTGCCTGCATAGACAGAGTGGAAGGTTGTCTTCCAGGATCTTTGGATCCATCTGGGCAGGGTCACCTCTTTGTTACTTTCTGTTTGGCTCAAAGCAACATCTTCTGAAGAAAACCATAGAAAACCATATGATATGAGCCATGTGGGTCTGCTATAAACAAAAAACAAAAATGCGACGGGCAAACCCTTCATTGAAAAGTCAAAACCAAAAGGGGGGCTCCAGGCCCAATGAACTTAGACCAGCTTGTCCAGATTGGTCTCGGCAAGCTGCAATCTCTCCAGTTGCCTCTTCCTGAGATCGATCTTGTGAGAACCAGACTACACTTAGAATGCGGTCACAACCGGAAGTGATGTTGGAAGCCAAGTGTATGTATGTAATCCCGAGTACCTATTAAAAAACGGACCCCTATTAGAAAAAAGTCATGTCGGAAACCCCTAAATACGGTTTATATTTGTTTTTAAATTACCGCCCTTTCAAGCCGCTACTAAACTACCAACATTGCCGACTTTGGAGGAGTTCTTTTTATTAGGTTCCAAAAACAACCGTAATTGCCCACCTCTGTCCGCCCTGTCTATCCGCCATGACACGCCGCGCTTACACCAGCAGGCTTTCCTTCCCCCAATGGCACGGACTCACGCAAACGCACTTGCCACCGAGGTCATGCAACACCGCATGGCACAGCGACATCACCTTTCGAAAGCTTTAGCTGTTAGTCTACTGAAGAATCACTATTCTAATGAAGGTTTTTGTAGGGGAAAAGGAAGACCCTTCGATCTGGAGCTTTTTGTATTTTTGATACGAATTCCATAAAGGATTTTATATAAAATTTTACTGATTTACTTTTTGGTTTTGAAGCTCTTCCCAGGTGACCTATTTTGGACCCCCCGATTTCAGGGACCCCCTATTAGAAAAAATGCGGCCGAGGTTTCCTTATTAGGGGGGGGGGCGTGTTTTTTAATAGGTGGACCGGATTATGCATGTACAGTCGACCTCAAGTAAAGTTTCACATCCAAGCTTCCACAGGTTTTCTCGAGGGTACTTTTCGATATACGCGGTCAACAGGCCCTTGATGCACTTGATAAGTGCCTCGGTCTCAGTGCGATGCGTGGTGCCGCCCCAGCTGTATGAGAGTCCGGTGCGCACACCCGGACAAAATGCTTGCCAGCATTGCGAGGTCCGGTGATACCCGATGGACACACCAACGGTCGAGGTTGGAATCTCTGCCAGCCCGTGCCGAGCCAGCAAAGCATACGATGGCCTGTGCATAAAGCTCTTAACGCGGGAGTGGCGTCCTGCTGGGAGCTCAACACCAGCTTCATCATCGGTGTCAATGAGAAGCTCCATCAAATCTTGTGCATCAAGATCGCGGGGTTCTTCCCCATCAGATTCAAGTTCCTGCTCCACATCAACGGCCTCATCTGCATTTGTTCTCATGGCTTCCTTCTCTCTACCCTGCTCTTCTTCCTCTTGGAGAGCCTGCCACCAACCAACCATCAATGAACACATTGAGAAAGATTTCACAGCGGCCGGCATTCTATGTGTAAGTTACCTCGATGCTGCCTAGCGGCGCTATGCACGGTTTCTGGCTTATGAATGCATTATATACATATAACAAAGTTTCGCAAAAGTTAGATCATTCAAGACTCTTAGTCCTTTCAGTCATGTCCAAAATCAGCCCCCCAAGCTGCCCTGAGTCCACCCTGCCCAATCATCATTTTTGCTTTGCATTGCTGGCTGCAGAAATCATGCCGTGGGACAGCCTTCTTTCTCGGCTTGAACCCACGACCAACAAGTTTGTCCCTTTGGACCTGAGTATTTGGCATAGGATCCCTTGGTTGAACCACGTTGGAACCATTCAACTGTCCATTCCCCACGCTTCTCAGTTCTCACAACATGGTTTTTCTGTTTTTTCTTTGGAGCAGCGGCTGAGGACGGCTTCTTTTTCATAATGGGCAACCCAAAACCACGTGCGGTCACCTTAGGGCTCTCCCCATCATCATCATCAGCATCATCATCCACTTGCTCCTCATTTGAGAGCTCCTTGAAGTCCAAGGACGGTCGCCTCAAAGCAGAGGGTCGTTTCAACACAGGTTCCCGTTCCTCTTCAACTTCCTCCTCGTCCCCCTCCTCATGTTCATCCTTCTCATTTTCCTCCTCCTCCTCCAGCAAAGCATCTGCCTTTTTCTTTTGTTGCTGATCAGGTTTGCCAGACTTGTGCTTCTTCTTCTTCTGGGTGGCTGATGAACTAGAACGATTAGCAGCAGGACGTTTCATTTTCGTAGCACCTGCCAGGTTCAAATTTGATTTAAAACCAGCGAACAATCCAATCAATGCATTACCGGTGAATTAAAATTTGATCCATCCATCTGAAAAAGGCAGAAAATGCAAGAAACATCAGGGACAACACTTTCCAGGCCTGGATCACCAGTCTCAGTCTGATCATCCTCACCACTCGTTTTGCCGCGACCACGACCACGACCGCGACTTCGCCCGCGACCACGACCGCGACCTTTGACACCTGTGGCCGTGGTATCGTCTTCTCTTTCTGGGTCAACCGGGGTTTGCTCAGGAGAAGACTTCAAGATCCCACGTGGATGTGAGCCACTGTGTTGCCCACTGCCAGAAGCACTGGAAGCACGTGGTGATGCTCGTGGAGGAGTCCGAGTTTGCCCAAGGCCACTCAAGATAATGCCCTGGACATCAACATCAGACTTTAATGTGATCATTGGGCAGGAAAATGCTGGAAAAAATCTTGGGCCAACTCTGCCTCCAGAATTCGTTTTAAGTGCACCAACCCTCAACCCCTTTGAACATACTTGATCCCAAACCCTCAATGCAATGATTGTCCTTCAGGCCTCCAGCCTAGAATGAATGCACATGTCGAACGTAAGACGGCAACATCACAATAGCCGCTCAAAGGTGGCAGCCTTTTCCCGGCATCCCAAACAAACGTCCCAATGCCGAATTTGAGGATCTGTCAACTTTAATTTACTGTAAGCTGCCACTTCTTATTAATTTGATGCAATTGGCACTGTCACACATCCAGTCAAATTAAATCTAGGGCAGGCGCGAGTACAGGTCTGCTAAGAGTTCTCTCAAATAGTCTAAGACCTCCTTCACGCTGCTGGAATCTAAATCATGGCTACAAATCTGCAGGATGCCGTTCAATGTTTGAATGGACAGCCTGATTTGACATTTCCATCTTCTGGCGGTGCCCTCAGAAGCAACCACAGAACGCAACCGGTCAAAGAAGTACTTTTCTGGTCGAGGTATTCGACCTGAACCAGCATCTACACCAACCCAAGCATGGGCAATATCAGCGACCTCCATCCTGGAAAGGTTTCGCACAATGGTGAAGAGCTGGATGCCGGCACGGATCTGGGCCACGTCATCCTCCAAGTCACAGTACAAGGCATTGGTCTGAATCTCCAAGAGTTGCTCTCTCACAAGCTCGAAGGACATCTCTGCCATCTCCTGAGTTAAGTGTAGGCCACACTTGCCCACCAGCATCTCATAGAACCTCTGCACATCTGTGCGCTCGAGCTGCTGAGGCGCCGCCATGAACAAAGGCTACAAATTGTAATCCTAGCCAAAAATATCTGTCGGTCAATTATTTTGTAGCACTTCTCCAAACACCTAAAGTTAGGACCATCCAATCAAGGTGCATGAGGCCTCTGCAGTCCCAACCCCAAACCCAACTCCAAGGCTGCTGCTCTCTGAGCCATTGCCCAATGCATTTTTCCACGGTGGCTGTCTTTCGGTGGACCCCTAGCAAGGCTGCAAGCCCTTCACTTGTCCAATGACTTGGCAACCCATATAAACAAACAAACTGAAACATCCTCGCAATTTGATAGCCAGTTAACAGAATGTATAAAATGTATCAATGTTTAAACCAAGTCGTCCCCCAGTCTGTGCGCATACAGTTTCACTGTATGCTACTGCCCCATTCAAAAACGACAAGCGGCTATGGCTTTACCCTGCAGTGGCCCAGGCATCAAAAGCTGTTGCACCCTAGAGCCCTGATGCACAAACATGACAGATCTGAGCTGGAAGTTTAACGCTAATTTTTACACATAGTTTAGTAGCAAACACAATGATTGTCAAAGAACGACTCTGTGCAACTATAGAGAGTCTGCCTGGGTTGCGCAACTACCTCAAGTCATCCAAACTTGTGATGGAAAGCATTGACCCTGAGCATGAAGTAGACAACAAAAGGGCAATGAAGGTTGCTGCGCTCCCCCTATGCAGAGATCTTGAGAGGCTTCCCCTTCTCAAGACAGACACCAGTTGTGCAGATCAAGTAGGGCTTTTGCACTTTGAAGGTGCCCCCCACTCTCTCAAACCGAAATCGGAAACACTTGGCCACTATTTTGCTTGAGGTGACTGCATTCATTTTCTGGCCGAATATATTCTTACAGTTCACACGGCTGTCCTCTGCCGCAGTGCGGGGGTCCTTTGCCTTACAAAATTTCATGGCCTGCTTGATGCTGATCTCAAATCCATCGGTCCCTGCCTCCACAGCAGCGTCTGCCTTGCGCGTGACTTTCAGCCACGAGACAGAGAGGCTTGTGATGTTCTTCTCTTGTTCTGCCAACAGCAGCATCTTGTAGAGGGACATCGTGGAGATGCCACTGCCATCTGTCCTGAAGGTTGACATGTCCAGCTGCACTATAGCTGAATCATCGGTCAAATTGAACTCCAAGCCCGGCTCCTCATTGGCCGTTGGAAGGTATTGCCCTGTCCCAAATCCCCCAATCTGACTGTGGCGAGGAACAGTTTTGTTTCCCGTTGGGGCCACAAGCCAAAATGACTCATCTTTCATCATGAGGATCTCCACCCCACTGACCTCGCTAGCTGTCCGATGAGCCAAGCCGCCACACTGCTCTGTGAGTTTCTCCACAGACTCCACTGTTTCAAAGGCCTGTGATCCATTCGCATTCTCTGAAGGTTGATTGGGAACCTCCGATGCCTCGCTTGCTCCGGCAGGAGTGGCCGCAGGTTCTGAAGCGCTGGCGGAGTCACCACCGATAATGTCAAGGTGGTGGTCCCAGAGCTTCTGGTAGTCGTCCGCGTACTGGCCAAGCTGTGAGGTCCAGTAGATATGTTCATCGTTCTTGATCATCATTCGGTCCTGCACGCGCTCCAGCATTGTGAACTGTATGGAGTCAAGGCCTCCTAAATGGGCAGCAGCACCTGGGATGTTGTTGATCTCGGCCTGGCTGAGGACAGGCTCCTCTCGAGAGAATTTCTGGCCACAGTGTTGGAACTTCTCCGCCACCCAGCCGTCCGCAACATCCCGAAGCAAACGTGCTGCTCCAAACTGGTCTTTGCAAAGCCACGAAATGGAGTGATAAAAGAGGTTCCCGGTTTGGAAGCCTCCTGGCAGCTTCTCATCCTTCAGCCTCAAATCAAAAGCCTCAGTCAACTGACTGTAAACTGTAAAATTTAGAATCACTCTTTATCTTAAAGGATCTTAAGGGCAATTAAAGGCACCAACCCGTACTATATGCAAATGAGAATTGACTGACATCTCATACAAGACAGGGCATCCAGTGCAGCTTCAAAAGCAGCTAAGGAGGAAAATCAGTCAACTACAAATTGATTCCAACTCAAAGCAAGTAGCCGCACATCCTGCGTCTTCAACGTACCCAGTCCAGTTGAGGATGATGATTGGCTTGTTGGTGAGGTCGTAGCCGTTCATCGTGCATAGGCTTCTCAACAGCACTCGCCAACGGTCTTTGCCCTTCTGAGTGCACACGGTCTCTGGACTTGGCCGTTGCCGCTCTGCCACTCGAATGCCATCATCAGCTCCCAGGGCTTCTGGTAGCACCAACTCCCGGCTCAAAGGCATCAGGACACGATCCTCTGACAGTGGCCTTCCGGCCGTTCCGAGTTCTGAATGCAGCAACCAAATGTTCTTGTCCTCGGCATCCTTGTTGACTGCAAGGCGACCCTGCTGGAATCGCCTCAACAGGACGCTTGAGACATCACGAACTGATCAAAAACCATGTGGCGTTCCCCCCGGTGAAAAGTAATAAGATCTGAGTCATGCCCCGTGAACAGTTATAGATAGCACAAACAGATAGTTTCCTCACAGTGAAAATATCTCGCGACCCACTTGAAACAAACGAGTCGCTTCCCTTTGGAATTGTTCTCTGCCGATGGTTGTAGGTCAAAAGGTAGAAACCATCTATCGTCGCACACCTGGCGAAGGCCCCACAACTTCTGCTGGAGGTCAGCCTCTTCGTCACAGATGCCTCTCTTGGAGGACTTTTTGGCCATTTGTGGAATCTCTATGACTGCACAGTGGGTGGCTGGAGAAATGTCATTGATGAATTGCACCATCTTGCACAGCTCATCCAAGTTCTCCTTTGCTTTCGCGAAGGGCACATTGAGATCCACAAGGGACACCATGTGGATGTCCATGATGTTGCATTCACACTTTCCAGCCTCAGCCGATCCCAACGAACCCTGCCCAAGGTTAAACTTTGGAAGGCAAGGCTGCACCCTCAAAAAACTTGAAACGATGCGCGCCCCCAATTCCTTTATACTGATTCACCCCATGGCGCCCCCAGTTTCATCCAAGGTCGACTAATTCCTCAAACAATGTGAAGCCTGAGTGTCCGCGCCTTTAGCATACAATTTACAATTAGATAAATTGTTCACTGGAACATCTGGTAGTGCTGCAACTGGGGAAACTGGGTACCAACCTTTTGCTGAATATGTAATAATTGCTGCAATTTGCTGAATTATAGATGAATCAATGGCTGCAAAACATACCCACCCCAAATCTCCCAAGGGATCCACCCGAGAAAGGCAATGGAAGATGCAGGCTAGAAACCACCAAAGCCCTGAACTCATTCACTTGAAGCTGCGCATGTTCCATCCGCTCCACCAGCTCACAACGTAGGTAGGTGGACATGTAGTTCTGCACAATCTTCTCCCCCTTTTCTGCCTCCTGGTGCTTCCACTGCATGATCTTCCTGTGCCGAAGCGCTTTCAGCTTGGCCGGGGCAGCCTTCAGCTGCTGTAGGACCGCCTGGTCTTTGGCCAGAGCCGTTTGGAAGAACTTCCAGCGAGCTTCACGGACTTCTAAACGCTGACGGTCAACCTCCATGGTTGCATGCTGCTCTTGTTCCTTGACCTGCTTCAGCGCCTCAGCCCGTGCACAGGGCAACATCGACAATGCGAATTGGAAGGGGCGCTGTTCAATGATCTCCCGCAGGTCTGCATCCTTGTGGTTGTTGGTCCGCAGAGCCCTGTCCATCTCTGTGAAGGAAGTCAACCTAGGGGAGCAAAAATCTCTAATCTGATCCCACAGGGCCAGCACGTTCCGCACCATGAGGAGGTCTTCTTCCGATTGTCTGTACTTGCGCTTCTCCTTGACGTCATCCACTATGCATGTGGATTGATCAAAGTGCAATCGAATCCTGTGGAACAAGTTGGCTTGCGCCTCCGCGCTGAGCTTCAGGCTCCAGTCCACCGTAACTGTGGGCTCGTCATAAGCTGGATGCGCCTCGGTGGCTTGAGATGAATTCAAGTTCACCACCGATCCCACAAACAGGAACTTGTATTGTGCAAGCACTTCGCCCCATGGGCCGAACTGAAAGGGCATGTCCCGTAGAGAAATGCAAACTTCCTCCAACGCACCCTCTCCTGTTTGCTCCAACCAGTGTTTGATGGCCCAAGTCTTCTTCCCATCAATCCATAGACTTCCAGAGCCACTGCGTTCCTGTTAAAAGTGCAATGATGGTTGGGAAGTGAACTTGGGAAAGAATTGTGGCTGAATCTTATTTACACATGGTTGGGGCACCCTTAATGTTTTCTCGCCTTTAAGGGAAAAACAGCCAGGTCTGAAGCAGGTAACTTTTGCCCCCAGTGGGTCCTTCGAGGAGCCGCACCCGCCATGTGCATGAACCTCTGGCGCGTTGTTGTAAAGCTTGATCGCATCTGCCACTGAGACATTCTTGGCGATCTTGCTGAGGATCTGGCTCCACTCAAATGAGCTGACCGGCAGTTTCTTGGCATCCACGTTTTGTTTGATAATGCGCTGCACCATTGCCATTGCTGGGTCATTTGTCTGTGTCTTGTGAATCGATGGTAAGCAAAGTAAGGAAGACACAAGCTGCTTGAGGGAAGGATGCCGAAGTTCCTCAGCAGGCTCCCGGGTGCAACGGTACGTAAGGCCAATCCAGCAGACTGCTGCGCTGAGACCTCTCATACCTCCATCATCAAAGTACAAGGAGCCAGTGTAGTCATCTTCATCGGCTTCCAAATGATCCACGCGCATGCCCAAGATCTCGCCCTGCCAGGGAGAAAGCATTCACATACAGGACATGGCAATGGGTGGCTAGAAAATCAAATGGTGGTGAGTAAATTTGGGAATAGGGGGTGGCGAGCAAATCCGGGAACCGGGGGTGGCGAGCAAATCCGGGAACCGGGGGTGGCGAGCAAATCCGGGAAACGGGGGTGGCGAGCAAATCCGGGAACCGGGGGTGGCGAGCAAATCCGGGAAACGGGGGTGGCGAGCAAAACCGACCTGCTTTTGGGGGCTTGGGTGGCGAGCTCTTCCGTGAAGTGCTCTCCACCCACCCGCGTCAAGGTTTTGAATCTCATTCTATTTTATGGAACCCTTCCTCATCCTTCCTCCCTGTTTGAGCTTTCCCTCTCCACTTTGAACTGCTTGCTGAGTATGTGAAGGCGGCGAGCACTTCCTAGAAGTGCTCTCCACCCCCTTTCTTTGTTTGTTACATGACCCCAACCCCATTGTCTGGGCCAGGCATAGGGAAAAAAAAATAACGATATCTCTAGTATAGCCACCACTATTGGTGGCGGCGAGCACTTCCTAGAAGTGCTCTCCACCCTGACGCCGGACATGAAGTGCCAAAGGTGGAGAGCAGAACCCTAGCCAGTGACAGTACCCTCGCAGAATCTCCCAGAAGACCAGGCCTCGCGCCAGCCAGACAAAGCTATGGATTTTGATATGTCCAGAACCGTTGCCTGGTCAGGGATCCTCCAAAAGCTGCATTCATCGAAGTTCCAGTGGAGTATGGAAGTGGTAGTGAAAGCTCCCGTCGGAGGAGGAAAGTCCTGGACATAGGACAAAGTGTCATGATCTCAAAATGATATAGTATATTTTGTCGCTAACTTAAATGTTGAACCTTTTGAAAACTGTAAGACTTCTCCCTCAACCCCCGTTCCCGTTCCTTCATCTTGAGCCACTTCTCCATATGGGAAAGGTCTGCAGAATCATCCACAAGGCCAACGCACTTCAGGAGCTTGAGGCTGTCGTTCAAAAGGGTGTCCATATCGCTCCATGCACGCTGGACGATGGTCTGGAACGATCCGCCCATTTCCACTGGCCAGGCCCGCTTCTCACTCTCAGGCAGCCCGTGCCGCATGTCGTACAGGTCATTGATCCAGTCCTTAAGGCACAGGCGCACCTTGCACACGTCCTCCATGGACGCAAGGGGATTGCTCTTCAGGTTGGCGGCAACCTTCTGACGTTTACGCGCAGGCGCCATGAGACAGGAACAGGTATTGGGCTCTCCTTGGACCCCAAAAAGGTCTAAAGTAAAAGCACTGCCTCACACCTTCTGCCTGTTCACATGCCAGCCCATGAACTTGATTTCAGGCCTCAACTGCAAGCTTCGGTTGCATTTCTTGCTGCCCATTGAGCACGACTAGCTGCTTAATTTAGCAAATCTGAATTGATCCAAGGCCTGGGAAAAAAACTCCTGCCTGCCCTGACAGTGACAGCAAGTCTGAAATTATCCCACTAAGACGGCATCAACATCATTTGAACATCAATAGATCATAGTATTAGCATCATATTGTATATAATAAATCTTGTTGACAGGCAAAAGCTTTGATCTACCAGCCCGCTGCATCCACTACAAAACCCTTGGTTATCTTCACCTTCTCCGGTGTCCAGTTGGCCAGGAGGGACACCAGGCACGCCAGGTTCACAGGGATTGCGAACCTTGGACGTGCTGAACCCATCCGCTCAAAAGGATGAACATCAAAAACATATCAAGATACAATTTTTGGATTTCGTGATTAAATGTTAAATCTTCCCCACCCCCTCCTAAGCCAAGCTACCCATTTCCGATGAAGTCCCGCATGAGCCGAGAAGGAACGTCTGCCATCTGGTATTTGGTCCAGGCCCTAGGGCCAACTCCCTGCAATGCTGCCATCTCCTAGTGTGATTGAAGGGAACAAAGTCTGACTATAAGTAAAACCAAGCTAGCATGGCAACCCAACAACCGCAATGTAACAAACGATCCAATGTCGCCAACTATTTGATTGGAAGGCCCCTCCTGCGGCTGAAGGATTCTGAACCCATTCGGCCCAGTGAGCACATATTTCCCTCCCGGGATCAGGCACGTCGTTGTGTCCAGCGATGATTTGGAGTAGTTTTGCCGGGCGAAGTTCTGGTCCTCAATCCGTGCAAGAGAGTCTTGCTGTGTTGTATTGGGCATGCAAAGTCAAACCTTTTGTGATTTCCTTCAAACCAGGCTGGTAGACACATTCAGTCAGGATGTTCCAATGCCTCACAAATTACAGTAAAATTAATGGTTGACTGGGCATCTGGCGACTTGTATGCAGACCAAGCAATGCATGCAGTCCACCTTCTTCTTCTGGTAGATTTCCTCCATGGAACAAGCCAGGATACTCAGTTCGCGCTCGGTCAAGGTTGGCACCATTGGCCGTATCTGCTTGATGCGCTTGTGAACCTTCTCCTTGGTCAGCGAGCTTTGATGAATGAATAATAACTGATTGTAACAAAACACAAAATAATAGTAAAACAATTCAATGCAAAGCCCAATCTGCCTTACCGAGGATATCACATTGCTCATCAAGGCCTTCCTTCCATCTAGGCTCCTTCTGAGAGGATCCCGGGTGATTGGTCTTTCTGGCCTTTGGTTTGGGTTCCAAAGGTCCGCCACCCTCCAAAAGGCATGATGAGAGACTGAAAGGTTTGCACTGAAAAAGGCGCACATCTTTGACGACTTCACCGCTGTTTGCGGCCTCGGATTTGAGTGTGCACATCAACCATGCTCGATTTCTCTGCTGTGGCAATCCGAAGTGCGCTGCATTGGCTATGATGGCCTCAACCTGGTAGCCAAGTTTTGTCAGGGCGTCCTTCATGTGCTCATACCTTAGCGTGCTGACAGGAGGAGCTTACTTAGGGTTGAGCGCTCTTAAAGTAAGAAAAGAGTATGAGGCGTTGTTTGCATCCTCTATCATCCTCCTAGTAAAACTTTAATCAATGCCCCATCATACAAAATCTATCCGAATAGATGGCTAGCTGCGCTGACACACCCTTCTCCACTTTGCGTTCAGAGAACAAAGACTTCACGTTCTCCAATAAGAGAAGGGGAGGACGGTGACGGCGAACATAACTCTCCACCCCAAGCCAGCCAATCCCGGATGTGCATGATGAGTCCACCACGCTGCCGGGCGTCGTTGACAGTGTAGAGACTGATTTACACGGGAAGCCGGCGCAAAGCAGATCCACCTGACAATTGTGCATTGTGCATGCCCAAAGCTGTAAACTTCTGTGATGAACTTGCCTCAAAAGCAACAAATACTGTCTGTATATTATAAATTAATGTATTGTTGACTTCTTATTTCATAATACATCACTGGGCCTGGGATATTTTTTCCAACTATGAATTGAATGATCAGAACTTAGAAGGATTGAATTGGTCTTGCCTGAGGTATGGTCGCATGGCCAGGATCCCCATAGGTGCTAGCACTCTCCTTGCCCATGTCCTCCATGTTCTTGAAGATAAGCTTCTTGAACCGGGTGTGCAAATACTTCTGCTTGGGTGGGTCGTTTTCAACCATGAATTTGAGGTCCACCTGAGGCCACTGTGTTTGATTTGAATCTAGAATCTGTTATCATCGTGAAATTCCATTCAACAAGCCAGGTGTCAAAATGATTTCCAACAGCCTAGCCTTCAATTGCCATCCTTCATGTGCATCATTCTAGTGTGGTTCTAGCTCTTCAAGAACCATTTCAAGGCATCCCCACCCTGAGCAGCAACTACCAACCCGGATGTGATCTGTGTGCTGCAGGACGTTCCCCAACTTTGACCGCAGCAAAGCAAAATGGCGGTTGTGAACAAAGTTCTCCGCGAACTCTCCCACCTGAGTTGATGTCAACCCTTGGTGTTGGGGTGGTGGTGGATGCATGAAAAAAATTGAAATGAGCAAGTCTTTGTGAAGGCATGGACAAACAGGTCGAGGTGCATCTGGCGATGGGAAGGATAGAGTCCTGGACGTATCCACCCATGAGTGATTGGTTCCCCCCCCGCTCTCAACCTCGTTTGAAGGATCATTGGTCTCATTATCCGACTCGAGCATGATGTCAGTCGCGCCGTCTGCCACACCTGACAAGCGAGGAAAGAGGCCGAACGTAGGGTAAGCTTGACTGAACTGACCTGACCTGACCTGATGCCTCCCTTCTTATGCCTTCACTTATCTTAACTGATTTGAAGAACAAGGCAACCCTAGTGTGCCTTTCTCGGCTTCAGGGTCTGATTCCATCAAGATGGCATCGTCTGGAATCTCTTCGTCCCTCCTGCGAGAGAGGGAAGTGGTCCGTGAAAAACATCACTGGGGAACCTATTTTTCTGGGCAACATCATTTCCTTCAAACGCCTCAAACCACATCTGGAAATGACAGTAAGTATCCATTGTCCTGCAAAAAATCGCTACCCAGTGCCCCATGTGTCTATATATTTATGCTTTTGGCCTGCGTTTGGCCCCAAAATGCCCCACACCATGGTTTGCAACAACCTGATCACCATTAAGTCCTCACCAACAAATTAGCACCTACAGACTTGTGACCTTGGACTCAGGAGCGCCGAAAACAAACAACATAATAATGTATGCCTCCGGTAAAAACATAATGATGGCTCGGTGAAGCAGACACACCTTTTCAAGGCCCACTGTCTGGAGGAAAGTCAACAGGCGCGTTGTCCTCGTCATTGGAATCATCACTGCTAGCATCATCACCCTCTGTGAGCTTTGGTAAAAAGACATCCAGTCTTTTGTTTCGTGCAGGGGTTACCCATGTTCCAGGGTTCCTTGCTTCGCTTCGCAGACTTGGATCGTGCCTGTATGAAAGAATGCTGTACGAAGCTGGCTTGGCATGTTGGTGCAGCGTCCCAGCGGTCCAGGACAGCAAATAGTTTGCGGCTTGCTCGGAAAGTTCCCCAGCTTGTCTCAACTTGGGCACGCGAGTCATGATGTTCTGTCTCACCTTGACTCCAATCGCTCTTCGTCCAGCCAATCCAGATGGAGCAGAGAAGCCTTGACGAAGCTTCTCTGCGGTACTGGCCGTCATGACTGCAATCACACGACTAACAGATGTATCATGCATCCATCTCTTTGTTACAAGGAACAGGTCGTTTGCATGAGGCTGGACACGACCCACATTGAAGTCCTCCACTTGTGACACGCGGCTCAAAGTCTCCGCACCGATGTCTGCACGATGACAGATGCGAAAGTAATGTACCCTTCGCATCCCGTGGATGCTCACGGCAGTCTGCGCTCCGAACTCTTTCCATCGGCTTACTTGGTCCAACTTGTAGGCCACAGCGCTGCTCAACCTGGCGTTCGAAGTGCCTGACGACTCAGCATTCCTGCTTACTCTGTTCAGGAGCTTTATCATGTCGCTTGGACAGTCAAATGTCTTGCCTCCAAATAGCCTTGCCACTTGACCAAATAGTTGGTCAATGTCTTCGTGACTGTGAGCCGTTCTCAAAAACGACATGATGGTGTATCTGAATACTCCAATCGCAACGAGGAGGAGGTTCATTTTGAATATATATTGATTCTTCTGTTCGCGGAAGCAGTTGTCGGCCTGCGTGTGCAGGCCGAGCGGCATGGTGGAATGGTTTGAGTGCAGGTCTGACAATGATCTCATGATAATCTCGGACTGTGTCTCACTGTCTTTCTTGGTATTTTCATCTGCTATTGCGATGTATGTTTTGTAGCCATGGATCCAGCACGCCGCCAAGTGTGTAGTTGGACGGAACAAAAGCTCCTGGTTCTTGCTGATCCGCTGCCGCCCCCACTTTGGCAGCCGAAGTTTAGATTGGTCCATGCCGTCAATAATGCAGCAGCATAAACTTGACTGCCAGCTGATGTTCGTCACCAGACTGCTAGTGAAAAATGTTCTGCTCAACTGCCTGCTAGACCAATAACATTGTCGGTCGAGCCATTGGCTCAAGAGATGCCGCGTGTAATTTCTTGTGGCCTCCTTCTTTGGAGCAGCTCCTGTGGTTTTTTTGATCTTGAGACGTAGATGGAAACATACAGAGCATTGTGCATGTTCATTCTTCCCTCTAAATTTCAAATGTTTGCCCATCACTCCTCTATATGTTCTCATAAACGTTGTAAACCCAGCAGGTGTTTTGCCTTCTGATTCACTGATTGCCGCGTATTGAAGGTAGAGGTCTGAAGGGGTGGACCACTCAAGATACCGCTGAGGCCCTTGAAAACTTCCAGGGCCCACGTGTGCAGCTTTCATTGGATCACATTGAAGTTCCAGATTCTGCATGAAGCTGCTGACATATCTGTCTTCAAAGTCATCTTCCATGACCACGGACTTGCTTCCAGTTTTGAATATCTCACTTGGCATGACCATCTTGGTGGGGAGAATCTCTGCGGCCGAGATGTATAAGAGCCAAAAGAAACTCAAGACATCTGGCCACTTATAGCTGGTCGTCTTGCGCCGTAGCGAGACTCCCAGTGTCGGGTGCTTGGGCTCTGCTAAACGATCTTCTCGCTTTGTGTACCCTGCCATGTGAGACCTGAGGTTTTGCAAAGCTCCAGATCCTATTGCGTAGATTCGTTTGTGAGCATGGACACAAACAGGCAGCTCCAGGATGAACAATTGTGATCCTCTTCTGGGAGTATATCGTCTCCTCTTCTGTGGGGGTTCAGGTGGTCCTCGGTCCTCCTCCGAAGATGTCTCCAAAAGCTCTGCGTCTGACTCACTGACCTGGGGCTCCCCAGCATCATTGGAATCACTGGTTTCATACAAAACTGGACCTTCATCCTCTGATTCTAAAAGTACATCAGGGGCATCAGGCTCACTTGCAGCAGATTCCTGCAAATTGAAGCGGTCTGCCAAACCAATGTTGTACCACTCACGCAGTAGCTGTTCCTTGGTTAGTGATTATGCTTGCTGGACTAAAGACAGGTCTGGACGTCTGGAGAACAATCATTCAGAACAACCATGGATGGAGAAAAAACCGAGACCTTGACATAATAAGTAACAAAACAAATCCTGAATCAACATCCCAAACCTGCAATAAAACAACAGGCATCCTTACGCTGATCGCTCAGCCCATTAAAGTCTTTGCGAAGGTTTGCCAGTTGCTGCTCTCGGCCTCGAAATTGCTGGAAGCATTTCCCATAAGAACAACTGCATCGGGTAGCCATCAGCTTGCTCAGCTCCGTTGAAGGCGGCATTGCAAAGTACAACCCAGTAAAAAGTTGTTAGGAACTGTGGATTAGTTGGTTTGCTATTTGCAATTCCTCAGTCCTCAACCAGTTGGTTTTGCAACGCTTGCAATCTTTAATTACTAATTAATATATTGAAACAACTACTATTCATTCCCCATTTGATGTATTATGTGTCACGCTGAGAAAGGCCAACGGTCACACAACGATGCCATGCTTCCTCATCCCATCTCCCAGCGGCCCTTTCCAATCACAACTCCCAGCGACCCTTGCAGTCCTTTGAGAAGGTCGCTTCATGCAAGCCGCTGGACGTTTGCACGCTGGTCTCTTCATGGCAAGGAATTGAACCACCCTTCAAACAAAATGGCTGCACACACTCCCAATCAAGACAACTTCAAAGAACCAGGACTTGTGAAAGGTCCGTTTTTTGCGGAAGTTTGTTATATGTTTTTGTAACTTGCCCGACGGTTTCCGACTCAACATTCGCTCAGCAACCCTCCATCTACACAAAAAGGCCTGCCTCATCGTCCATGCCATCACCATGGGCATCGAGAAACTCATCCACCTGCAAAGTCTCTGCCTCCTCTTCACTCAAAGGCTTCCGCAGAAACTCCGGAGTAGGTGAGGAGCTGGCGATTGGCTTCCCCCTCAGTGCCACTAGGCGACGCTCTTCACCATCATTGGCCCTGAGCTTCATCTGCGCCACGTCCTCATGAGGCAGCACGGAAACCAGAAAGATGTCCTGGCGATTCCTTCTCAGCTCTCTGGGATCGCTGACATGGGTCACTTGGCTCTCTTTCTTGATGCTGAAGAGAAACCGGAACTCCGACGTTTGGCTTTTCCACTCATCGTATTTTTTTTGCATTGCTGGCGTGAGCAATCCATCATGTCTCTGTTCCCTCTTTTGGTCCCAAGAATGCCTCTCATGGGTCCACTTGAAAAGCTTCAAAGCAATTGGATGCGCAATCCACTCTGGAAGTATCTGACGTGTGGCTGCAAAACCACCATCCTGCACTGCCCACATGAGCTGCTGCTCTCCCTCCATCGGCAGATTTCGCAGGGACCTCAATGCCTCAAGGTTGACGCCGTCGGAAATGGCTGGCACGGAGCTGAGCTTGGTAAGCTCATACAGCGCTGTGTTCTGGCGCCCATAGGCACAAGCAGCTTTGATCTCTTGACCTTCACAGGGATCACCCGTCATGTATATACACTTGGAATGCCATGAAATGAACGAACGGTAATTACAATCGATGCTTTGTCTAGACCTCCTAGGTCCTAGCTTTTCATATGCGTCCCATGCCACAAAAGGACAACACAAAAAGGATCAAAAAGGGATAGCCTTGGTACCGCCACTCGGCAATCTCCTGCAGAGTGCAGTAGCCACGTTTGAGCCAAGCAGACCAGATGAGACGTCCATTCCTAACTTGCTTGTTGATATTGTTGGGAAAATAAAATACATCATCAAATATGAAAGCAGAAAAGAAGCTCACCCCTGACCTCATAGACAAGCTGAAACTCCATAGAAAGATCGAACAACTAAAGCTGTCCAAGCATCTCAAAGTTTGCAAGCGATTGCAGGGCATAGGCATCAGCCCTCAGCGCTGTGAGGCCATGGCTCCTAGCATGGCCCAAAGGAGGCAGCATTCTGAGTGTCAGTCCGACGGCATAGTGTACGTGTATATATATAATATCCGCATTTATGTATTCATAGAAGATATCTATATCTGGGCACGACAAGCACAACAAAGAAAAACATAATCGAGAATCAATGTTTTCTGTGAAAGCCAAGTGTCTTGGTGCTGACGGAGGATTGGACACCCATGTTCAAGCCATCTAAGTTCTTCCTCAATTCCAGGCAGCTGCTCCAGTTCATGGAAACCTTGCAGTAAGACTGGTTCAAAAGGTGAAGGAAGGCATGCCAGCCATCGTTGGGCTGGCCACATGCTCCAAACCCGCCAGGAATGCTAGCGCCAATGGATTCCTCGCTGTCCCCGCAAAGGAAAACCTCAGAGCACATTTTTGGAAACACATTGGGACACATGGAATGCCGCTGACGTGTACCAGCAAAAGACAATGCCCACTCTAATCCCGAGTACCTATCAACAAAACACGATCTATGTTTGTTTTTAAATTACCGTTCGAAAGGAGAAGGAATATATAAAAAAACAGCAAACCCATGCACAGGGACCACATTGTGCTGCTTGCACCATTCTTCGCGGATTCTCCGGATCCTGCCTGACGTGTGTTGAGTCGCCTGATCGCACATGACCAAAGCGGCGGAATCCAAGCCAAGCCCCAGGGATCGCCTAGCGTGAAGCAAGCAATCCTACAACTACACAACGACTTTTGAGAATTTCCGATAGGACAGGCACAAGCATTTAAAAACACAAAACATATATTTTTGCTTGCTTAGTCTGCCTGCGAGCACGAAGCTCGCCCGCGAGAAATCCCAAGTACTTGACCATCGTCTCGGCGTTCCAGATGTGACTGCGGTTATGGAACGGAGCAACCTCCAGCCACTGCGAAAGTTCCTCCAAGTCCGGTAAACTTAAACCAATGCTATATAATCTATTCATATTATGGCTTCTGCAAAGCACTTGGAATGCCTGCTGGCGTTTCTTAGCAAGACATGTTCTGTCCTGATTCGCTTGGCGCCGGTCCTCTTCCGACAAACCATCAGCCCGGATGGTCACGTATCCCCTGGAGATGGTCCCGTCGATCCATGACAATGTAGTGATAGTACGTGGAATCCGCCAGCCGTCAACGACGGCTGAAGCGGCTTGTCCTCCTGTGGGAGCGGCCTTTGCCCGATGACGGTACCGATTGCTTTCCACATTCTCTGTGACATCGAGATCCAAGGCGAGTTCAATCTTGTGTCGAAGCTTTCTCAAGGACATGTGGCGCGCAAATGTATCAGCGTGTTCCTTCCGCTGCAAGGTCGCCCGGGAGGGTCTGTACTGCAGACTCCATACCTGGTCATAATTTCCCACAAGCAGCGGGTGGATTTGCTTGGAATCCCGGAGGGTACGCACAAAGCCTCTGACCTTCTCGAGTAGTGGATGGTTGTGAGGGAGATGCTTCCCCGGCTTACTATTTTGGGCCGGTGCGATGCCCGCTTTGCTGCAAATCCGCTGGGAAGCTTTCCTCAAAAGAACACCCAGACTCTCACGCAAAGGAATCAATAGGAATCAAAAGGAATTTATATACAGTATATAGAAGATATTTGTGGTCGGGTATTGCACTTAGAATGTGTATCTTAAGTGAGCGGTCGTTGATGAACATCCCATATTCTATGTAACTGCAACCAAATGCTTTGGGCACATTCTAAGTCCACTATACATACATAGAACAACACCCCCCCCAAAAAAAAAAATATACAAGCATAGACCCCAAACAGCTTCAAAACGATTCAACGATTCGTTTAAGACCAATATTAGTCAAAAAACGATTTCTTGGTTCGCCCTACTTTCACCCCAAGAGCAAACTGCTTCATCAATGAATTTTTGTCGGCATTGACACTGAAACACTGAAACATTTTTGGAGGAGCAGCTAGTATTCATAAATATGGGAGGTGGAAGAAGATATAGAAAACTAAGCGAGGATCAAAATGGCGGAGAGCTGCTCATTATTTATATATATATGGGAGGTGGATGGAGATATAGCAAACTAAGCTCAGAAAATTGAAAACACAAAACTTTTTGAGTGACCCTAGTTGTTTGTTTGTCCTTCTTGGAAAGGTGCGGACGCAGAGCCGGGCCACAGAGCCCAGCCACAGAGTTCAGGGGCGCGGCCAAGACAAGGACAAGAGGAGGACAAGACCCGGACACAGAGCCGGGCCACAGAGCCCAGCCACAGAGTGGCTGTATACTAGGAGGACAAGAGGGGGACAAGGCCCAGCCACAGAGCCCAGCCACAGAGTTGACAGAGTTCAGGGGCGCGGCCACGAGGAGGACAAGAGGAGGACAAGGCCCAGCCACAGAGCCCAGCCACAGAGTTGACAGAGTTCAGGGGCGCCAAGAGGAGGACAAGAGGAGGACAAGGCCCAGCCACAGAGCCCAGCCACGGAGCCCAGCCACAGAGTTCAGGGGCGCGGCCAGTGAGTGTGGCCAGCTCTTTTCTTTCTAAGATAGAACCCCAACAGTAAACTGTTTGGGGAAAAACACTCTATACATTGGACCCAGTAGCAGGAAGTTGTTCTCAGTGCGCTTGAGTTGGATCTTTCGCAGTTTGATGGACAGATTCTCCTTCAAGGTACTGGCTGCTTGCTCAAGGTGCTCAAAGTCTGCCTCAACGTTTCCACTGTCATCGGCAATCGCATCTTCAGGAGTATCTTCTTCTGGGTTCTCTTCTCGTTCCCTTACCAGCTCTCGGCAAAATGCTTCTGGATCATCCAACTTTGTCTTCAACTGATCAACTCCTTTATTCCACATCTCGATGGCGGCCATCAACACATCAGCAACAAAATGATAATCGCATTCTTCACCAAGGGCGATGCGTTCTGCCTCATTTTCCCGCTAAATGTCACCACACTTAGAATCTATCACAAAGCTGCACACAAAGTATGTACATGTGTGTACATCTTGGAATATTATTCCAAAAATTATACCAGATTTATAGGTAGTACCTTGAACCACTACCTAGCTAAAATATTATTCCAGAAATATTATTCAAAAACATATTCCAGTAGGTCAGGTGATCCCTGGAATAACTTTTTAAGCCACCCCCTATCAAAATGTCTTTGCACCGGCCAAGTCACTACAGTCTCTGCAACAAGTTCTTGCAGTTCCGCCGGCAGCATCGTGGTAGTGCTCTGATCATTGGACTTGGCCCTCGATCCAAACTTCAGAGCCTTGCCTAAGCTCAGCCGCACTGAGTTGGGAATCTCCTTGCACTTTTTGGCAATCTTTGGAGCACAGCGAGCGATCGTGTCCCACATTTGGCTCTTCCGTTGCTTTTGCCATTTGTAAATGCAACACCTGTAGTAGCCTTTATAGGCTTGGATGTGCTTGGCAGGGAATTTAATCTCCGGGTTCTCCTTCGCTGCATCATACGCCTTCAACCTCACGCAGCGTTGGTGATTGCATCAGTTTGAATGCTTTTCAATGCACACATAGAATGTTGATCATTTGTGCGCACCGATTGGATCTTATTCACTGACGCAGACCCGGTATAATTGGGAAGAGTAAGGATTTTGAAGGAAATGTGAAAACTTCAGCAGGTTTCCTAATTCCTTAAGTTGTATTCTATTTGCTCTGCCGGGATAGTAAACACATATATAGTGTATTTAAATATATATATATATACATGGAGCCGAGCAGCAACTCCAATTTGTTCCAAACTGTAATCATGGTCTTCTTTCCCTTGCTCAAGAGCCGGCTATCAAAGCCAGGCGTTTTCCTGTGGTATTTTCTTTTCTTCAATGTTTTCTTTACTCTCTGGACCTGTTGCTTTGGCGATGACTTCTTCTCTGACAGGGCAAAGTCATATTCAGGCCTTGTAGATTTGGCCCTGACCCGTACCAAAGGACGTCCATGGGCGCTTGCTGCTGCGTGACCAAGAGTTGGGGCAGATGACTGATCCAACAAGTCTTGACCAACTGGTGCCCACAGAGTAGGAGCAGCACACATGGCAGCCAACAAGACTCCTTGGCAAACTGTGCTGCTGAAGCTGTTGCCAGCTAGATCCTGCCCGAAGCCCGGGGTGTTCACCATGGTGTCCCAAACTTCTGGCTTAAAAGATTCTGGAAATATTCCTTGCGATCGAAGAAAGTCTGATGCATTGAGGTAACGGTGAAGCCGGTTTGACCACACGGGATGTGTGGGGAGGGTGCATGGCACGCCACCGCAGTTGGCAATGACCCGTTGCTTTGACGTGCTCACGTCAACGAAGAGGTCACCAGAGCCATAAAGCCTCTCAGCAGCAGCTACCAACTCTTCATGCCTCCCTTCTTGCAAGGACTGCTCGGGTGCTGGGCAAAAGATCTCATCGCGTGAGATCTGTGCTTCAGAGGCCATGTCAATCAAAGACGCAGCGAAGGTAGTGCGCATGGAATCAGGGTTTGTGGCACCAGTTACTCCTGCCAGTCCCCAGACTCTGTATCGGCGTTGTGGCAACAGGTAGCGGAAGGAGTTCACAATTGACCAGACCTCATGCGGTTCACTTCACTGCTTCACTGGATACCACTTTGAATGCCGCTTGATAGACATTCAGAATCTGTATGTATATATACATATGAATGTATGTATTATGGAAGTGCTATTCCCGATTTCCATATACATCTTATTCCAACTTCCCGAGGCTCCTGCGAAGTCGTACCCCATAGCTGTAAAGTCTCTTTCCACCACCTCACAAGCTTGGTTGCCCAAACATGCTGAGGATATCAGAAGGGAAACTCTCTGAAACACACCCCGCCTTGATGGCTGGCTCAACCCAAGTCCCATCCCGCCGTTTGGTACGGTGAGCAGTTGTTCTCACATTCTCACACAGCGCCAGCTTTGGCTGGAGCAACTGGCTCACCTGGTGAAAATGCACTTGGAACGAGGTTTATATATATATATAGTATTTGAAGGTATTTGACAACAACACGCTGTTTTAAAGCCAGCCGTCTATGCCCCACCTTCTTGAATCCATGGATATAGGTTGTTCCGGAAGAGCCCAGGTTCGGGTCATCCTCCTCCCCTGTGTAGCAACCGGAAAAATCCTTGCGCTTCGAGTTCATGAGAGAATGGTCTACACAAGCTGGACCGCTGAGTAGCAAATCAATCTTGCAGTTCTGCTTGTTTATGCGATGCTTCCGGCGGCCTCAGGTTGGGTTTGCACTTGGAACTTACATACACTGCCACAGGACCCATCCAACACACGCCGCACCACCAAAACAAACAGTCGAGGCACACACATAGCAGTAGCCAGCTTCTTCAGAAAAGTTCTTAACGTCTGCAAACAAGTGCAACAAATCATCGTGCTGTTGACGGATCAACTGTCGCTTTTCCGGGCTCCACTCACAAGAGAACACGTGCACCACGCGGACACTGCCAGCCTGACGGGACACAGGGAACAAACAGCAAATGCTTAGGCATTCTAAGTGTTGGCGGTGATTATATATATATATTTGTTCATATCCATGCGCACATGTGGAAACACAATGTGCAACTGCCTGCCCAGAGATCACGTCAAGTACGGACCGGAGAGCCGCAATGCAAATGTCTGTGCCCGAACATGTTGTTCCAACTCGGATTTCTTTACCTTGCAAAGAGCGGCCGATCCTCCGAATGGTATCCTGTTGTTCCTGTGGCAAGCGCCCCAGTAAATAGGTGGCCGTCTCAATCAAATTGGCGGGAAGCCATGGCAAAGATTCTCCAAGCCCCGAGACCACAAACGGTCGGCTGTACCATTTCTGGTTCACACCGGGAACTTCCGATGGTTGATCAAAGGCATAGACTGACTTCACCTTCCACATCCACCGCAGCTTTGCGCTTGCCTTCTCTGCGTGCACTGCATACACATCTTCAAACAGATTTCCACAGTGCTCCTCTATTGCTGCACGAAGCCCCCGATCATCTTGGCCAGCGTCAGCAAACTCTGCGCAGGTAAACAGGCCTACAGCCATTGGACCTTGCGCACTACGCACAATGGCCAGGAGGGGAGAACATGAAGGACGGAAGCCTCTGACTATAGCGCCAGATGATCCTGATGTAATTGCAGACCATTCAGGTCCATTCAATACAACGGCCATGCTGTGGGACCTCCAGGCTTTGAGATTTTCATCTTCGCTCTCCACATCATCCTCTACATTATCAGATTCCTCATTCTCTGCCATCTCTGGCTGCACAAGGACACGCCCGGAGAAGTTTGCGCTGCAAGAGCTTGGCAGGGAGTCTGTTGATCCCTTACGCTCATCCACAGCAGCCCTTCTCAGCCTCTTCCTTTCAGGCTCCCTCTGGTGGGAACTATCACCGTCGCCAGAAGCTGTTGCCTGAACACAGAGTGAAAGCAAGCTATATATATATATATACGCGTCGTCAAACACACGCTGGTGTGTGTGTGTGTAACCCTTGGAATCACAGGGATCCATTTGGATTGTTACACTTTTTACAGCAGGGGGTGCAAGCAGCCCATCCAGTCTTGCACCAACGAAGACACTGGATGTGTGCTGGTGAAATCAATCCGGGACGCCGGATTGACGTACCTGCCGAGAGAGAAACCTACGTAGAGCACAAGCTGTCTACTTCGTTGTTTCCTTCAGTAAAGGGCTACTGCAGCGGCGATGACCTTGGCTTTTCTGCACGCACGTCGTCACCTTGTCGTTCGCTCGATCGGTGTTTTCGTTTGGAGTTGCTGGCCACCTGAAACCTTCGGGACCTCCGCTGGATGGACCTCCGCTTCCTTTTTAGGTTTCCTTACCTGTACCCTTAAGAAATGGAACCCTAGGCCGGCGAGTGGCACCGCTTTCAGTTCAGTACACCCTATCCTAAGTGTGTATCAGTATGCACACAGTGTTGATTGCAAAGCTTGTCCAATCACACTTGGCAAGCCTGCTCACGCTTCCGTGGCTCCTGGAGTGGCTCGCTCTGCACCTGGGGAAAACACGAGGAACTGGTCAATCTATATATATATATATACATCTATCATGGAAACGAATTCTTGATGAACACGATGAGTATTGTTTGCTTTCAGAAGCATGTGTTCATCACCCTCATCCAGGTGCTTACACTTAGGCTGAAAGCGCGACATAGGCTTGCTGAGGCGCCTTCACCACACATCTGCTGGACATGGCACTATCCTCCTGTAGCGGCTCAAGCTTCACCTGCACAAGAAAAACATTGCTCTTGGAAATTTCCCTGGATCATTCTTTTCAACTATGTCTTTATGTTATCTATATATATATATATAAATATAGTGCAAGGCAAGTGCTCAGGTGAAAATACCCCCTGAGTTGCCTTCACACGATCGGGCAACACGCTGCGATCTTCTGACTTCACCTGTGACAAGTGACAAGCCACCCACCCCTCCATAAGTAATAGGCCCCTACAGTTCAACAAAGAAGATTCAATCACTTGGAATGCCTTCAAACATTTCAACTATGTCTTTCTGTTAGGCAAATGCTCAAGTCAAAATACCCCCTGAGTTGCCTTCACACGATCGGGCAACACGGTGCCATCTTCTGACTTCACCTGTGACAAGTGACAAGCCACCCTCCCCTCCATAAGTCATGGGCCCCTACAGTTCAACAAAGAAGGTTCAATCACTTGGAATGCATTCATTCAAACATTGTATATATATATATATATTTATTTATATATCCAACACAAGGACAAGACCAAGACAAGACAGTGGTCGCTGCACAGATTCCTGGAAATATTTTTTCTCCCTTCTTAGCTTGAGTCATTAGAACTGTACAAGCACTGCAGCAAATTTTACGACCTGTTCTTCGAGATTGGCCGTTCCAAATAAGTGTATCAACAAATGTAAATCTACTCAGTCAACTGCCAAGAGCCTCCACGATACTTCCTGCCGCTCACATGGATAAGTCGAGCATGCCTTCCACCTGGGCTGGGAAATTCCCAGCCATCAGACGGTGACCTTCTCATTGGTGAGGACGGTGACTGTGACCTTCTCGTGGGTGATGACAGGGTCCGGCCGGGCACGAAAACAAAACCTCCTACTGCTGCAGCAGATGGAGGTGGATGGGCTCTTTGCTGTTCCACCGCTTCAGGTTCTGCAAGCGGTTTTGGAAGCTGTAGCCACAGTGAGGCAACAGCCCAAGGCACACATACACTCACAATCACCAACAAGAGCGGCCATAGGGAGCCAAGATCAGGCTCGAAGCAACCCATTCCACGATCTACAAAGACTAAAGTATTTGTATAAAGTCTCTATATACAATTTGCTGCAACCTCTCGAGCCCATCTGGCGATGAAATTTTGGATGCCTTGAGAACGTTGAGAAGGGCCCCATCTCTGGAATTTCCCAAACAGGCCTGCATGGGTTCCTTCAAAGCTTCACGCTTTTTTGGTGGCATAGTCTTCACCTGGCACGGGGGCAACGGCGTGCAATGTTAAATATAAATATATATATATATAGGGTTCACTCAACCATCGGAAGCAAAAAACAGCTGCCTGCGTCGCAAACTTGGATTCCTTTGCACTCGCTTGTGCCATCGTGCCCACATGGAACACGAGGACATCCTCACCAAAAGCGTGTGTTGTGTGAATGTGTAAAGATACATATACACACAGATGGCTTGTAGAAGCTCCCCTCACTTAGAATGCCTTCCAAAACTCTGTTCTGGAAAAAAACTTGACACAGAACATGCCTGCACGCCCTCGACTGCTTGTTCGGGAGCGGGCAATTCTTGCGACGCAGCTTTCACCTATATAGAACTTCTGAGAGTGAGGCCCGGTGTCCACGGAAGATGACAGAAGACTGCCTAACCCAGCCCAGCCTCTGCATGTGCATCCAACACGCCATCTTGTGGTTGTGGAGTTGCTGCCTGCCACGGATGAAACGGCGCCGGAAAAAGACATTCAAAATCACAACAAACCAAAAGCTTTTACACTAT
>CAXAMN010012348.1:1277-19156 GCA_963970005.1 Durusdinium trenchii
TTTTTTTTGGAGTCCATGACATTTTACAGGCCTGTTCGTGACTTCGTTTGATGAGGATATCAAGAGTATAGTCATCTGAAGTTCGAACGGAACTTGTCTCTCGCCTCTCGTTCACCTCGCAGGTGTAGTCCCACGAATTCAACTCACCTTTTGACCGACTCCCGAGCCACCGCCCCAACCACCGCCCTGCTGAACCGAGCCGCCGGTCCATGACCACCACGGAGGAGCCCTCTATGGGCTGCCGCGAGGCCACCGCGTTGCCGCACGAGAGCCCTAGGGCGCCTGCGCGGGGGGCATGGGAAGAGGGGAAACATGAAGGGATGGGTGACAAGGCTGTTGAAATTCGAGTGTATACATGAGGCATGTGATGTGATGTGATCAAGTGAAGCCATGATGGAGGAGCACCTTTCAGTGTTTCCTTTGTATTTCTTGCACCAAGGAGCTGCTATAGAAGCCAGGAGAATAGACACCTCAGTGTCAAGTCACGTCGACTCTTTCCCGAAAACACTCTGACGAACCGACGTCGACGAGGGACCTCATGGCCTGGAGCTGGTTTTCACCAATCGGGAATGGCACTTCCCCACTCCTCACACCGGCCCACCCCAGTGCATCCCAGTGCATCCCACTAGGTGTGAGGAACCAGGGGCCAATCGGAACCGGTCTATAATGGATGTCTATATGGTTTGGTCGAACTGGAACCACTGGGACTCAAAGGCGACCCTCGTGGTTTCACTGCAGAGATGGGCCCACCGACCGACTCGACCAGTCGGATGGACTAGGGCCTCTGACGCCGTCTGCCCGGACGTATGAAACCCACCATGGATTCCAGAGGCCCACCATTCTGAGCCACCATTGATTGTTTTAGGACCTTACGAAACCAGGTCAACCATGTTCAAAGGAGTCTTGGGAGGCTAGGGTGGGGTGATACACTTCCAGCAATTTCTCTGCTAGCCCTGACCATCACTTCGGGGCATGAAGATGTGGAACATCTTCTATCTGAAGATCGATCGAACAATTCAAATGCATACAAGTCTTAGTATCTCGGTGCATACAAGTTCACTGGTGATCGTTTGAGTTCAGAAGATGCACTTTTCAAACTTGGGGGACCAATCACTTGAGGCCCACTCCAGACTTAAACCAGAAAAGCGGATCATTGTGTCTTCTTGTCGTGCATGGTGGGGTTGATCATTTTTCATCGAACACTGCATGTGCAACTCGCCGCTCTCCCAACAAAGATGGGTTTGTTGGTGACTCTTGTGTTCGTGATGCTTGGTCAGGGCAAGCCCATGTCCACTCCTTAGCCATCAACAACGTGCATCAACTTGGATATGCTTCCTCCTCAGTCCTGAGTAGGGATTCCCCTTGCAAATGCAGTACTCCGTGGAGTGAACACAAATGTTTGTGAAGCTCAATAAGATCTGATCTCCCTATAAACCCAACTCATGCCATGACCATCACCTTGACCACCTCCAAGTTTTGCTGCACTTCCCTTTTGTGCTGCCCGGCTGCAATGCTGGTAGCCAAGTTGGTGCAAGCCCTCCAAGAGCAGCGCGCCCTCGTGAGAAGTGCCCACCACCTCCTGTTCTTGGCTTTCATAGACCTGCCTCTCGAGAACGGGCGCGCGTGCCGCACGCCAAAAGGGATCGATTTGGTGGGGACCGGGGACCTTTCACCTGGGAGCTTGGAACCGATTTCATCACCCACATCTTTCTCAGGGGCTCTGTCTCGGTAAGAGTTCAAGCCGTGTGTCCGATCGAAGTGCTACCCTCGGCTGCTACTTGCGGTACATTCCAATCATTCACCTCGAGATCTTGTGCATTTCGACTGGCCTCGCCTCGCCAAAGTGTGGCTGCTTTCCGAGACTGCGCTCTGCGGGTTTACTTCGATGTGCAGAGATCGTGGCAGGCACTGCCACTTTGGACATGCCCAAACGCGACCCTTCACAGCCCGACTGGTCCCTCAAAACCCTAGGGGATTGGTTCAGGTCCGGACCCCTGACCCGACGATTCGGGTCCGGCCCCTACTGAACGGAGGGTCCAGGGTCGCGTCTGGGTGGTGCTGTTCGGCGCGCTCTCTATTTGTTCGTGGCCAGTGCAGTGTTGCGCGTGACTCAGTTCCCTTTCAGAGATCGGAGGGCTTCGAAAGCTGGGCATTTTGATCCCTAGGGATCCAGTCGTACCTTCTCAGGTTGAGGTGATTGGAGACTATTTATGTAGGCGCCAGGAGGGCCCAAGTACCTTCTGAGAAGGTATGTGGATCCCTAGGGGATGTTGTAGTTGGAATTGCTCTTGCTGCGTTTTGCGCCTTGGCAGGGTTGCACGATGCGAACCTTGATAAGCAGAGTTCGTGTAGTTCGGCGCAGCAGAGTTCGTGGCGCAGCACGGCAGTGCTCTCAGTGCACATGTGTGCTCTCCAGGCCCTCCAGATCTTTCGACGTCTCCCTCCACCTAGACGCGACCTTGAGACCTCTAGGTTTCTAGGCCTCTAGGACCTCAAGACCTCTAGACGCAGAGACTTCTGGATCTCTAAGGTGCAGACCTACCTGAGCTACCTGTAGCAGCTCATCTCCAGCTCTACACTGCTGGGTCTCACCTCCAAGAACTACCTAGATCTGTCTGGGTCTCAAGATCTTGTAGACTCTAGACCTTAAACTCTAGCTCTCTAAGATTGTAGAGAGGCGTCATATCTCTGGGTCCCAAGGCCTCTCTACATCTCTAGATCTGCAGATCTAGACCTGCAGACGCTGGATCTCTTTGGATGTCTAGGCGTTTAGGGCTTTCTGGACCTCTAGATATCTCTGAGCCCAATACATCTAGATCTGCTCTAGACTTCTGTTTCTACACCTCTAGATATTGGACCTCTAGACTCTAGACGCTTTTTAGGGTCTCTTGCCAGGATATGTGTTTCATCTCCGTCAGGCCCAGTCTTTTGGTGTGGTGGACCAGGTGAGCTGTGAAAACATCGAACCATCCCGCTGTGAGCAGCGCACATCCTGAGCTCCGCTCACATCCCACACTCCAAAGTCGCGCACAAGCGGGGGTCACAGTGAGGCTGATGGATGACTCAAGCCGAGAAAACGCGATGGGAAATCCCTGGAACCCGACTGAT
Source organism: Durusdinium trenchii (assembly GCA_963970005.1). Classification (NCBI taxonomy): domain Eukaryota; class Dinophyceae; order Suessiales; family Symbiodiniaceae; genus Durusdinium; species Durusdinium trenchii. The sequence goes on from CAXAMN010012348.1 coordinate 4,386, forward strand.
ATGGGATATGGAGGAAACACTTGGGAACCACATGCGATGCGCACCGCATGTCCATCCTGCTCCATGCCACCGACTGGCAGCCAACCCTCCCAAAAGCGTCAGGACGTGGGTTGCCTCATCTGTGATTCCAACGACTGAGTGGTATCGACCTGCAGCCGTCATCGACCCATTGGCCGTGCTCCAGAGTTCCAAGGTCGTTACGTGACGACCCGTTTTTACGGACTCTCCCATGCGTCCCATTCGTCGTGCTCGACCAGTCCGAGTGGAGATCGAAATATATACCTAGAACCTGATTGACCCCTGTTTTGGAGCCAAAACATGGTCTTTTCCTATCAAAACAGAGGTCAAATGGGGTCTAGGTATATATATTTATATATACCTGGACTTCCAAGGGGTGGTTGATGGACACCTTGACCTCTAAGGGGCCATTAATGGACACTCTTTCCGTGGTGCTGGTATATATATATATATATTGTCTCTGTGTTGATGGGCGACGTCGATGGGTTCCGTTGCGTTCCGGTCCGTGCAACGCCCGGTGTTCGCGACGTGATGGGCGCCGTGCCCCGCCGTGAAGTCGTCAATCGACCCATTGGCCGGTCAGAATGCTCAAGTTACACATCCAATGTGAGTCATTTGGATTGATTCTTAGAACTACTAAAGCCTAAAGCAGCTGAGCCTTTGTGTGAAATGTCGAACCACCTATACATCCATGAAATTGGTGGGTTCGTGCCCCTGTCCCATGCGGAAACATCGAAAGCATTCAGAACACCAAGTCCAAGACGCCCTTTGTGTGAACAGAAGGCCATGGTTAATGGTTAGGTGTGTCTTTTGAAATACTTGACTCCCCAAGCATCAACAACTACCTCCGCCTGATGCGAAACGAAACTGGGTCTGATGAATTGGCGCCCCGGTGGCGCACCTAACGCCAACATTCGGGTCAACATCCGAGTGTGCTGAGGAGTTTGGTGATGTACATCCCAAAATGGAAGGAAATGATGACCAACGATGGGTTGGAGAGGGTTGGAATATGTTGGAATGGTTGACAGCCCTGGCTCCCCACTGAAGAAGTGCCTCTTCGCTGGTGAGTTTCCGTGGCCTGCTCTGGCCGGCTGACTTCACCAGACTTCATTAAAACAGCATATCACACTGTGAGGGTGGAGGATGCCAGCTGATCAGGTTGTTTCGGCGGACCAAACCGTGAAGGCAAGTGAAGCGTACAAATGTTACACTCCCGATCGAAACACACCTGCTCCATCCTCACTGTGTCAATTTGAGACCTGTTTGATCGGGCCCTTCCAAACCGAACGAGACCTGGCAGTGAGGATGCTGGTCGAAAACATACACAGAAACAGTCAATTGACCAACAGGTATACCCTCCGACGCTTGGCGACGCTTGAACTCCAAGAGTCTACGAACCACTGACCATTGATTTAACAGCCGGACTCCGGAACAACCATTGGAAATAGGAAGGATTCTACATTACAAGCCAGGTCAACCGAACTCGTTGAATTGGTCCCACAGAAGGCTACACAAAAAGCCTCATACCGCATCTATACCTGGATCTTCCAACTATGCACAACTTCTGCCCAACTTCATCTGAAAGCCAGCCACGGTCGGCATACAATACATGTTGCATGGCTGGAAGCTCGTGCGGTATGCATCTGTCATCTAACGGAGCCACGTTTACAGTGAGTTCCAAAATGTGTCACGCCGGTTTTATGAAACTCCTCATGATCCAAAACCCTCTCGACTAATTGAGAGTGAAGCCATGACACCAGAACAGTTCATCAGTGAATTGGACAGTTGCTGAAAGACCTCTGTCATGAGCTCAGCAATCGAAGAAGCAATGGTAGGGACAAACAGATTGTCCGCCCATGTCACTCCAACTCGGAGATCAGGGTGGAACACGGAGTCGAAAATCGGACATCAGACTGACCTACTTCCTCTGATTGTGTTGACTGGCTACAACTGCGCAGTTGACTGGCTCCAGCTTTTGCAGCTGGGCCAGCTTTGGAACCTCGGGTCCCGGCCTCCCCCTGTCCTTCTCCAGATGGGGCGGAAGGCCCGCCTCCTGACCGGCTCTCAAGTTCAAAGCAGATCTTAAGATCCACGGAAGTTGGTCATAATGGGATTGACCAACCCGGACATCTTGAAAAAAAAACAACCAAAACATGAGTCCAACTGGTGTTCAGGTTGGTGCATGTCTGTCTTTTTGGATCGATGGTCGTCTCATTTAAGGGGATAGGACGCAGAAAATGTCTGTGCGGCTGTGAAAAAGAACATACCACAACCTGCCAGGATGGTTTGATGGCGAACGGTCAGTCATCCTGAGTCCGAGGTTCTTCTCAAATTCAAAAGAAACTCCGAGTCTACAATGTACAGAAGAAATACTATACATACATTGACCCGAAAATCAACCACCCCTGGCCTGATCGGGAGTCATACGAGTCATATATGTCTGCCAAGTATGCTGTGCCTGGGACTGGGACTGGACGGGTAAGGGATCAAAAGAAGATACAAAGGACATCAAAACATATTCAACGGGGATCAACAAAAAGGAAGGAATCAAAACAACATATGCTAGCCCCACACAAGAGGAGGACAATCTGCAAATGCGATGGGCGACCCTTTACATAGTTAGTTTTCGTGGCAGGCGCAGTGCAAGAGTGCAGATTTCGTGGTGCTGGAGGGAGGTTGGGGGGAGGGCGCAGCGCCTCCCCCCTAAAGCGAACGAAACATTAAAACACAGCACCATAAAAGAAATCACTAGAAACTATGCACCCTATCGCCCTTTCAGTGAAGGGCATCAAAAAGTGCACAAAAGGACCTAAGGCGAAGCCAAAAACATTGTACGTTTGCAGGAAAACTGCGGCCAATAAGCTACAAGAGAAAGGACCAAAGGAATCAAAAAGCATCAGTGAAAGAACAAGGAGAAAACCATAGGAAACCCGCAGACCAGAGGACCAGGAGGGCAAAGGACCAGGAGACCATGGGACCGGACCAGGACCAAAGGACCAGGGGGCCAAAGGGCCTGTGGACCAGAGGACCAAGGGACCAAAGGACCAAGGGACCACGGAACCAAAGGACCAGTGGACCAGCGGACCAAAGGACCAGAGGACCCGCAGACCACAGGGCCAGGAGAGCAGCAGAAGAGGCCTATCAAGGAATATGTTGTTTTATCCTTTATATATCATTTTGTTTGATCATATTTTTATGTTTTGTTTGATGTTCTTTTTATTGTTTGTTGATCTAGATGCCGGACTGGTCGGTGGCGACGGTCGTAACGACTGCTTTGCTGTCTCACGGTTGCTGGGACTGGACGGCGTGTTTCGAGACCTTCAAGCCAAAGAGCCGTCAAGTTCCAAATCCCAAGGTCATCGCCACTTCGGGCGATTGAAAGGGGTGGTCAAAATCATGTCATGGTCAAAACATGTCAAAACCATTGAAAGGGGTTCCCCCAAAGGACACATAATTCCTGTGAGCACCACAAGGTGGGCATTTTGACCGTCTCGTCTAAGGATTCTCTCGCAACAAGGCTTGACCAAAACATCGACGAAGAAAAACGAGTGTTTTGTTCTTCAACACCCATCTAAATCATCTCCAGGCTGGACACATTCGTCGAGTTACTCGACTCAATGGCGCTCCTGCAGAGCTACCACATCCGCATCCAATGTCTTCAAGACATTCAGCACTCGCGACAGATTCCTTGCGTCAACCGACGGCCGACCCCGAACCAACAAGGTGAAGTGGATGGCATGGCCTATGTCAACAAATAGGTGGTTTGCCACTTCCATGAAGATTCCAGGGGGGGTTGTGAGTCATAAGCACCACAAACCCGACCTATAAAGACCTATCAAGAGCCTCCAGCCTCCAGACCTACAGAATCCTGCAGACTGACTTGTGGACCCTGAGGTCCAGATCACTAGTTGAGACAGGATAAAAGTTCCGCGATCCAATACGATCCAGGATCCAATATGTTCTTTTTTCCACTGAACTCAACTGTCACGAGTCTCCCTAAACCCGAAACCGTCCCTGCACGAAAAATCACAAGCGGCGGCTTCATCTGGCTATCTCGGTGGAAATGCACGTTGTAGGACACCAACCTGCGCGCTGTCGATTCGACACCGATCGCTGTGAACAGCGGGACGGCATGGACCTTCGTCCGCCAAGAAGATCACACGAAACCGTTTTCGCCATGGAGTCCGCCACTGCGAGAGTTCCATGAAAAAGAACCTTCAAATGGGAAAAAATGTGTTTTTGGTGTTAAATTGAGTGTTTGATGTTCCCTCATATCATATTGCGATGTACCGGAGGCCCCTCAAACCACAGAATAACCAGGCGTGTTGCAGAAAACGGCGTGCGAGGGGCGCGTGCTTGGGCGTGTCTGTGTCCGACGCGTGAAGTTTGTAACCACCTGGCACAACACCAGATCAACCACGCAGCTGTCTGTTTAAATGGTTGAACACAATGTCAATCATTATATTTAGATTGTGTTCACATGAAGAGGAAAAAAGGAAATGCCCATGCTGAAGGGAGAACCCCGGCTGTTTGCGTCTCTTTGCTCACATCAGGGGTTTGGAGGTCAACTCAGGATCACTCTTCCATAACGACTCCCCCGTCCCATAATGTCCCATATGGAAGTGCATTGACAGAGGGAGACCTCCCTATACGCCCCTTTGGAAAAAGGGAACAAAGAAACTACTGGGAGCTCCTGGCCTTACTACTAGGAGCAAGGACGCAACTAGGGGCTACTAGGAGCATTCTGGCTTACTACTAGTAACAAGAAGCTATTAGGGGCTCCTGGCCCCTGGCCACACTACCAGTAACAAGCAGCTACTAAAACAATTCTCCATTGGCACCACTAACATGCGCCTGAAGCCTTTCCCCGGCGTTCGTCCGGGCAGTGCTGCGTTGCACCGCTGCGCCGCCGTGGAAGCCTCCAGTCGACTGTTTTGAAAGTGGTCTGACCAACGGTGACCCGAGTCCAGGGGCTTCCTTTACTTCGGTGGCGCCAGAAATAGTGATTGAACTTCCAGGGGGTATATGAGCGACCGGCAAAACTAGGGGTCGTTTGGTGGTAGGTTTAGAGCATGGTATCGTTTTTGGGATTGGTATCGATTTTTCAATCCATATGCAATATTTTGGGGGAGGTATCGTCTAAATGTAAATTGCTCTGGAAGGTGATCTTGCAAATGATGACTAGTAGTCGTCGTGCACTAGTACTAGTACTAGTACTAGTAGTAGTAGTAGTAGTAGTAGTAGTAGTAATAGTAGTAGTAGTAGTGGTAGTGGTAGTGGTAGTGGTAGTGGTAGTGGTAGCAGAAATAGAAGTAGTGGCAGTAGTAGTGGCATGTGAGTGGGCAGGTGGTGTCTGAGGGGATACAGACCTATGAAGTGGGTATCGTTTGGTATCGTTTTTGGTATCGGTCTGAACCCATAATTGTTTCCCATCGAAGAAAAAGAAGGGAAACTTAGCAAAAATGAAATGGAATGTCCAGCTAGCATGGCAAACCATATGCAAAACAACCTTGGACATACACTGTCTCGAGTCTCGAGTGTCAACATTGTCAACAGGCAAAGATAGATTCCAAGAATGTCCAAGATGTGTACCGTCACAAGGCTAGGTATCGTTTTTGGGATTGGTATCGTTTTTTCAAGGAAAATGCAAATTGCTCATTTTTGAAGAACCGTGAGTGCCGACCTTTAGCACTTTGCTCATATTGCCGCCCTTCAAAAAACGGACCCCAGCTTTTAAAGGAAAGTCATGTCGGAACCCCTTAAATACGGCTTATATGCGCTTTTAAGTTACCGCCCTTTAAAGCCGCTACTACCAACATGGCCGATGTTGGAGGAGCTGTGTTTGGTTCCAAAAACAACCGTAGCTGCCCACCTCTGTCGATGACCCTGTCTATCCACCATGACACGCCGTGTTTACACCAGCAGGCTTTCCTTCCCCCAATGGCACGGACTCGCGCAAACGCACTTTCCACCGAGATCACGCAAAACCGCATGGCACATCGACATCACCTTGCGAAAGCTTTAGTTGTTAGTCTAATGAAGAATCACTATTCTAGTAAAGGTTTTTGTAGGGGAAAAGGAGGACCCTTCCATCTGGAGGCTTATTTATTTTTGGATACGACTTTAATAAAGGAAGTTATTTATATAAAAACTTCCTGGGTGACTTTTTGGTTTTGAAGCTCTTCCCAGGTGACCCTATATTGGACAACCCCGATTTCAGGGACCCCCTATTTAAACAAAATGCGACCGAGGTTTCCTTATTGGGGGCGGGCGAGGATGTTTGCCTTTTTTGAGACTGCCCAAACTGTGATGGGAATTATAGAAGTTGAACACTATATGTTTGTAATTGTTTGTGGTCTGACTAACTGACCGGAGTCTAGGAGTGTTCTTCACTTCGGTGGTGTCAACGATAATCGAACTGGACTTCTAAGGTTTTGGTCACAAAATCATGGTCGATCCGTTTCCAGCGGCATTTGTTCTGAGAAAAAGACAGGTCCACCCTGCGCTTTCTTGACAACGTCGCAAAAGTGCGAGGCTGCAAAAGGGGACACTAAAACCACTTGTGAGCGAATGCCAGCTGCAGAAAGTCCTCTGGTCTTTTGGGTTTGATGGCTCAAGCCGTAAAGAAAACCAAATCTCCTGGATTCATCCAAGATTCGGGTATTCTACTGCTCCATCCAAAAGACCATTCAAAATCTACAGAGCCCCCAGTGTTAAGTTGCTTGAGTTTAGTGTTTTTGCTCGCAAGAAGTGTTTTGCACCAATGTTATTTGGAAAAAATGAAAGAAGTGTTTTGGTGTTTCCGTGGCCAAGTCTTAAAACACTTGCACAACCAATAACCATTCGACCCTTCTTCTCACCCTCAATACCCTGAAACACTACAGCCATCAGTCACAAATTCCCAAAGCGCAAGCACCAAATGCCGTTTTTTTAACAAAAAAATGCAAGCAGTCTCACTGATCCAAAGATCAGCTCTTCTTGAACAGCTTTCGCAGGTCTTCAAACAAACTTCCTACAAAGTGTTTACAAAGTGTTGGATCTTTACAAAAATTTGACAAAGTTTTGGAATTACAACTTTTTTTACCGAGTTTTTGCATTACAAAGTTTTAACAAAGTCTACAAAGTTTAAAAATAGAAATAACAAACTTCACAAAGTTTTGGACACTTACAGTACATTGAATTTTACAAAACTTTGGAACTACGAAGTTTTTACAAAGTATTGAACCTTTAGATATCTGAACAAAGCTTTGGACATTTATCAAGCTTTGAACAAGTTTTGGAATTTTACAAAGTTGTTACCAAGTTATTGAGTTTGAAAGCTTTTACAAAGCTTTTACAAAAGTGTTTGATGCTTACAAACTTTCTACAAAGTTTCGTTTTTTTTAATCTGTGTCAAAACTGTGTAAACTTTATTATTTGAAAACTTTGCAAAACGTTGTAAACTTTGTAAGAACTTTGTAAACTTTGTAAATACTTTGTAAACTTTGTAAAAGCTGTGTAAGCTTTGTAGAAACTTTGGTGAAATTCTAAAACTGTGTAAACTTTCAAAACTCTGCAACAACTGTGTAAAGATTGAAAAAGATTGCAAACTTTGTCAAAACTTCGTAAACTGTTGTTAAAATTGTAAAACTTTTTAAACACTGAAACACTTTAAACTTCGTAAACCTTTGTAAAAACTTTGTACACTTTGTAAACCTGCGTAAAAAACTGCGAAAACTTTGTGTAAAAAATTGTAAAATGCGAAAACTTTGTCAAAACTTTGTAAACACTTGTAAACTTTGTCAAAACTTTGTGAACTTTGTCAAAAAGTTTGTAAAGATTGCAAACTTTGTACACTTTGTACTAACATGTTGTAAACTTTGTAAACAACTTTTAGATGTTGTAGGCCTTCGTAAACTCATTTTAAAAAAGGACCGTTATAAACTTCGTAGCACTTTGCAAACTTTGTAAAAAGTTTTTAAACTTCGCAAACTTTGTCAAAGCATTGTAAACATTGTGAAAGACCTTGTGAACGTTGTGAAAACTTTGTAAACTTTGAACACTTTGTAAATTTCCTCAAAACTTTGTACAAATTGTGAAACTGTACAAACTTTGTAAAAACTTCGTAAAATGTAGAAAGAAACTTTGTAAACTTTGCAAATAAATAAACAATCAAAACTTTGTAATCGTTGTCAAAACTTTGTAAACTTTGTCGAAACTCTGTAAACTTTGCAAAACTTTGTAAACTTGGCAAAATCTTTGTGAACTTTCCAAAATCTTCAAAACTTTGTAAACTTTGTAAAAACTTTGTAAATTTGTGTAACAAAAGGCAAATGTCGCAAACTTTGTCAGAACGTTGTAAACTTTGTAAAAACTTTGTAAAAACTGTGTAAACTATGTAAACTTTGTAAAAACTTTGTAAAACTTTGTAAAGTTCTGTGAAAGAAGTGTTTTTGCACGATTTTTTGCCTAAAAAGATGTGTTTTTCATGTCATTTGTTGTAAACATAAGTGCTTTTCACCAGCCATTTGTAAACTTTGTAAAAACTTTGTAAACTTTGTAAAAACTTTGTAAACTTTGAAAAACTTTGTAAAAACCTTGTAAACTGTGTAAAAACTTTGTAAACTTTGAAAAACTTTGTAAACTTTGTAAAAACTTTGTAAACTTTGTAAAAACTTTGTAAACTTGAAAAAGCTGTTGTAAACTTTGTAAAAACGTTGTACAACTTTGTAAACTTTGTAAAAACTTTGAAAACTTTGTAAGCACTTTGTGAGACTTTGTAGACTCTGTAAAAATTGAAAAACTGTGTAAATTCCGAACTTTGCAAGAACTTTGTCAAATTCCAAAGCTGTCTAAAATCGTTGTAAACTTTCAATACTGTGCAAAAACTGTGTAAACTGTATAAACTTTGCAAATTTTGTGAAAGCTTTGTAAACTATGTAAATACTGTGTAAAGTTTGCAAATGTTTGTACACTTTGAAAAAACTCCATGTAAAATTGTAAAATTTGCAATCTTTGTTAAAAAAATAAACTTTGCACAAGCTTTGTAAACTTTCAATACTTAAAACTGTGTAAACTTTGTAAAAACTTTGTCAACATTGCAGCAACATTGTAAAACTTTCAATACGTCTTTAATTGATTGTTTAATGGTAAAACCTTTGTAAACTGGGTAAACTTTGGAAATTGTTCAAAACTTTGTAAACTGTGTTAAAATATTGTAAACTTTGTAAACTTGGTAAACGGTTGTAAAACTTTGCAAACTTCATAAAATCTTCAAAACTTTGTAAACTTTGTAAACTTTGTACCAACTTTGAAAGCCTTGTAAAAACGTAGTGAACTTGGTATAAACTTGGTAAACTTTGTCAACACTTTGTAGACTTTGTAAAAAGTTTTAAAACTTTGTCAAACTTTGTAAGCTTTGTCAACCTTTAAACTTGTAAAACTTTGTAAGAACTTGGTAAAACTTTATTAAGACGTTGTAAAATTCGCAAACTTTGTAAAAAGGTTTACAAACCTTTTACGAAGTTTTGGAGTTCTTCAAACTATTCTTCAAAGTTAGAGCAACGTTTTACACAGTTTTTAGAACGTTTACAAAGTTTTTTATTTTACAAAGTTATACAAAGTTTACCAAACTTTCACAAAGTCTTAAGATTTTGCACAAAGTTTGCAACTTTTGCAAAGAGTTGACAGAGTTGTTGAATTACAAACAAACTTACAAAGGTTTACAACGTCTACAAAGCTTTTACCATGGCCGTTCACTCACCACTCACGAGACAAACAAACCTATGAAATAGTCCTTTGGGTCTCGTATGTTGCCACTAACAACGCAAAAAACAAGACGTGTTTTATACCCTCTCTTAGTTCTGAACAACCAATTCTTCAGAGGTCCGCAAGGGTCAAAAACACTTCTTCTGCGCTAATTCCCCCGAAACAACGAACGACGGTCCCCAAGCAACTTAACAGCCCCCAGCACCAGTAACATAAATTTATATATGTTCTTCAAAGTGGCCAAAAACGGACCTGCCAGCCTGAGCTGCCTCGTACGCTTGAATCTTCTCCTGGGAACGGAAAGACGGGAATCAAGACCCATGTCCACATAACCATTCCTTCCTTTTGACAGATTGAATACCCTAGAGGTCAGCATCGGTCCTTCTCTTTCCACTTTGTTTCGATGTGAATGATCCACTTTGCTAGGTAAAAACCCGTTCCTTTGAAGGACTAGACGGGGCTGGAACTCAAAACACTCGGATTTCATCCATGTTTGCGTGTTGGCTCATCTTCTTCATCCAACCATTAAAACACAGAACATCCTACAGAACGGAACGGAACGTCCTCAGGATCCGATCACTTCGGCCTTGGATCCAAACAGATCCTCGCCCACCCACGACTCGGACGGGTCCGACCCGGTTCTGAGGACCGGTCTGACCGGCCCACGCCTGTCGACTCGGATCCTGACTGGTGCCCAGGAACCACCTGGCCGCGGCGAACGGCTTCGCCGCCCGTGAAGAACGGGGTGAGAAGGAGTCCGCGTGGATGCGAAGAGGGATAGGGAGTGGTGCATCTCGCGTCAAATGCGAAGGGTGGAGGATGGAGGCCATTGCTGCGAAGGGGAGTGTTTCGGAGTCGCCTACGAGTCGGTCACAAGGCGATGATTCGACCAAAAAGGAACGTCACACCTCGCAGGCCACATGATCTGCTGAGAAACCCTCGACACCCAATCGCTCTTTTCTTTCCTTGGCCACCTACCCACCCACCCAGTGGGGACTTGAAAGTGGCCTCACATGGAACGTACATGGTGACCTAAAGTCTAAAGGTTACCAAATCTGCCATTTACATTGGGTATATCCCACACGAACCCAGCACCATATGAGCCCACGTAATTCGTTGGGTTGAGACATGGCCCAACATGTTGAAACGGAGCGATCCTTTTTGACCCAAGCCAAACTCCGGTTTGGTACCAAACATTCCCTTGAACAACGGAGCCCTTTCAACCAGGTCGTTTCGAGGAGAGCGCACACACACGCGACCTCCACACCACACACGCGACCTCCACGGTCGCCTACCTGGGCAGGGGTCGTTCCTCACATCGAGACCCACGCCGCGCAGGTCCCGCGAGCAGCGGCACCACGGCGGCGACCGGGAGCCACGCCATTGGAGCGACAAACACGGCGTTGAGCGTCCGTGATGGTTGGGGTTTGAAAGGGTTCCAAATAAAGAACCTATACCAGCAGTCACAAAGGGGTGCTTAATGGAGGTTAAGGGTGCCCATTATCCACACACTTAGGGACTAAACACCACCCCTTTGTGACTCCTGGTAGAAGTTTCACTGCCATGGGCAGAAAAGACCAGGAGTCTAGTCGGGTTCAAGCTGGTCTTGCAAAAATAGATCCTATGTCGCCATTAGGTTGCTGACAAAGTGTTTGCCGTGTGCTGCCAGTGTGTCGAATTTGACCGCCTGAATCCGCCCGATGACTGCTTATGTCTGCAAGTCAGCCGTAATGTCCAACCATGTTACATATAGGGTGTGTATATGCTTTCTTATGCTTTCTTGCATCACACTGCTGGTTGCAAGCAATCATCTCGTCGAGAGCACAAGTAAAATCATCTTTGCACGTGCCTAATGATTTGCCTAAACATCATGAACAGGCTTCGACAGGAACATGTTGAGTACATCTCTCGATTGATCCATCTTGAGTATGTCTTCATCTTGTAGGGGGTGAACAGACCCTCCCCAAACCCATGAGAAGAGAGTTCTTCAAGCAGAACGTGATCTCCCGTTCAGTGAAAAGGTAATGTTCAGTTCCTCTACTCCTTCGCTCAGTTCCTATGGGACCTTCAGCATCTTCATGTCCAGTCCTTGAAACCAGGGTGGCCCTGTGTTCTGCCACAGAAACTCGATCAAGACCGACCTAGACATGAATGCAAGCCATATAGATGCGTGATGATGTGTGATGATGCGTGTGTGCTTTTTCTTTGAAGACTATGCCAATGTGACAGTTAAATGCATCTTATATATAATATGTATTTATAGATACGTCGATACGTCAAGCTCCACCTTCCACACCATCCTGGTCCGAAACTCCCTCCGAAATACCTCAAGGCCCCCGGCATGAGATCCGAGCGGAGGAGTCGTGCATCTGCGCCGCAGGCAACTAAGAGGTTGAGCACCTGCGATGTGACGAACGGCAGGTCGTGACGAACGGACCTGCATGGACCTGCCAGGTCTGGCAGGTCCATGCGTAACCACCCCACCCCACCCCAGGTCAAGACCGACCCTTTTGGTCAACCACCCCCATGGCCAATCCGGCGGCAAATATGGCGGTCCCAGACAGGTCGTGATTGGGAAGTGAAGGACAAACATTTAGATATCGATCTTGGACACCAAAATATCACTACATCGAAGATGAATAAATCATCCATCAGATATCTTGAGATCAAAGCCCGATCTACATCAGTGTTCAAGATCAAAGCACAAAAGATATCTTGGGTACAGGCCCGATCTCGATCTTGGCATCGCCCGAGATCTCGTGGCTCTCGAGGCTCTCTCGGCATCGCCCGACGTTCGGATCTTCCGGTTGGCACGGCTCGCGGAAGCCAGGCATCATGCTTTCCTCTCAGCGAGCCTCTCTTGATGGCACCCGAAGAGAAGTCCAGTTCGGCGATTTTTTGGGGCGCCACCGAAGTAAAGGAAACTCCTTGACTCAGGTCACCTAGTCAGACCAGAATCGTCGACTGGACTTCCAGGGTACTCTTCAAAGGAGTTCCCACCAGTCTTATCTTGAACACCCCCCGCCAAAAAATCAGGAGCGCTTCAAAGGCACCCCATTTGTGACTGGCATTGGTGAACTTCTTAGATCCATGCTATCCACTCAGTCGCTCCAACAAGGCTCTTTCGAGGAGAACCCGTTTTCCGGCGAACTCGTCCGGCTCCGCTGGGCTCGTGTGAACGCGAACGATGCGCAGCAACTCTCGTTCCAAGTGGATGGCATGGCCTACACAATAGAAACAGGTGGTTTTCCAAATACCCATGGAATACCCATGTCAGAAGGGTACATCACCTGCAGGTGATGAGAATAGCACCAATCCAGGTCAACAAATTGTGACATGAAGGGGCCTGTCTCCAAACAAGAGAAAAAGGTCGCAGTCCACTCTTCCAACCTAGTAGCAATGGCCTCCAACCTATATATTCATAAACCCCCCAGGCTTGAAGAGGTTATTCAATCCATGTCTGGGGGGGATCAATTATTCATCAAGATCCTACAATACTCTGCACCTGAACAACAGGCCCAAATGTCCGCGACGATGCCGGCAATATCCGATAATTAGGACCCAAATCATGTGACCACACTGTTCCGTTTGGGGAATTCGGAATAAGGCAAAAAAAAAGGCCCACATTGAAACCATCAATGGAATCTCAAGAGGATTTTTACCCCTCTCGAGATTCCAATCTTCAAAGGGTGGTGATATCAAAAGTTGCGAAAACCTGACCAAAAACACTCCTGCTCCGCGGTGTTCATCCCGTTGCGGCGGTGAACCTCCTTTTCGGAGAGGAGCCTCTGACCATGACGATCAAACCTGGCGTCGCGGCCGAATGCTTCGCGAGCGATCGCCGTCGCCTGCTGCTTCCCGGAAGGCTGGTTTTGAGGGTCGGTCACGACCGGCGTTTCTTGTGACTTGTAGACTACGATAAGCAAGGCCTTGTTTGACATACTCAAAAAGTGTTTCAAGACAGCTGCCCCCTTTCAGGGGAAGCTGATGCCCCCATCTCCAAATGTTTGACATGATCCTCCTTGTTCTCGGGTAGTCGGTCAAAACGGAAGTGACGAGGATACTTTGTCTATCGTGGATGCCTTTGCCAAATGTCGGGTCTTTGTTTCTGAGGAGGGCTAGGGCAACCTCCTCCAAATTGCAGTTGGCGCCAGGTTCTGCGAATTCGACTTGCCGCTATCCCTCTGGCCAGTGAACATCTCGCAAAGTCAATCCCACCGTCCAGGGTATCGGTGAAACATGTGCACTGGCCCGCATGTGTCGCTTTGCGTCATGCAACCACTCCATACATTCACCAAATATGGTGGCAACGTTCTATCTATGACACAATCTCAAGGCTAACTATTGTCTGTGGAAGCCCGGGGTCACACAGGCTTCGTAAACAGAAATTGTTCCATAACATCTGCATCGAGATTGGTCAAAGCACCTCCAGAAAGAAGAACAAGAACATGATGAAGACCAACCACAACCACCACTGACCATCTATCATCTAACTGTTCACCATCAATGTGGGAATAGTACAATGTGTTTTACCCCTTCTCCCGGAAAATATGATGGCCCCGATCTCCCCCACCTCCTGAAGAGAAAGTCCAGCGGAACGAGGTCAGCACCTGGTCGGACAGGCCGGGTCATGTGAACGAGAAACCAGAGCAATTCAGGGTAGGCCATCACTTGTAGGGTGCCATGGCTAGAGTAGGTTGGAGGCCATCGCTATGGAGAAAATGATGGAAAGAAGCCGGGGGATCACCGGGTCACCGGGGTTACCGGTGCCACCCGGAAGCTTGAGATCCAAAAGCAGCACCTTCGCAAACAGGTTCCAAGAAAAATACACCCCTGACCACCCTGAGACCTCGTCGTTTCAACAAAACGCCCGGTCAAACCGGGTGGCCTCGGCACCCTGAACTGCCACGTCGAAAAAGGGTCGGCGGTTGAGACCCTCTCAACCTCTCATGGGTTCTCCAAGTGTGAAACTCGCATCAAGTTGCTGGGATTTGATCCAAAAAAAA
>CAXAMN010012348.1:39245-61534 GCA_963970005.1 Durusdinium trenchii
CTGTTAGATATAAGTTAGGAAATTGTCTTACCTTGGCTTAAGGGTTTGGGTTTTGGAGACGCTTTCTTCTTGGGCTGCTTCTTGGGCTTCGGTGATTCACCCGCCTCCTCCTTATTCTCATGTTCGTCCTTTGTATCATCCTTATTATCCTCATGTTCTGTGCTGGGCTTGGGTTGGGACTTGGCAGCACTTTGTTTGGGAGCAGGCTTGGCATTCGCGTCCTGACTGTTGCTGCTGTTTGCCTTCGGATTCGGTGGCGCTGGCTCCTCATCATCGGAAAGATTTTCTACTGCCTGAAGCTCCATGAGCTGAGTTGAACTTACTATTATTGTCTTCAGTCACTCAGTCCTGGACCTAAAAGCGCGGCACAAATTGTATTCCTTTTACATCACTCAGTAGCAAGACAACTCGATAAACTTGCTGGTTCAAGTTCTTGACAACTTTTGCAATCAATAAGTCGGTGTGAGCCTGACTGACATTGCCTAGCGTTTGTTTTCCTGGCAGCTGCTGCGTCGCGATGGCCATCGACGAAGCAGGTTCCCCAAGCAACTGTAACTACCTATCATAGACTGAGGTCTGAGACAGCCATACTGCTGTCAGGTCCCAAAATCAAACTTAAAGAGTTTGGAGCTGAATCGAAAGCCTCACTCGAGGCGGACAGCTGAGTTTGCAGGCACATCGATGTTGGAGACAAGCCAATACTTGGGCTTCACAGGCTTCACGGTGGTGTGCTCCACTGCCACCTCAAATGAACAAGGAATTATAAACAAATCAATGGCGGACGCCAAAAACATAATCAGTAAAAAAGATTGCACAATCAACCCGATCACGCCAAATCACTTCCCAAGCGATTTGAGCCATCTTCGAAGGCAGCGATTGGAAGCGCCCACCCAACAAAGATCCGAACAAGGTTGGTCGGATAGCCAAACGGTCCACGTTGTCGGCCGCTGGCTTATGCTCAAACACGTTTGTTTTTGCGTTCACTTTGCACTCGTAGCGGAAGGGGACTGGCGCACCATCCTGCCAGAAAAGCAAACCATGACAACCCTCAGGCTGAAGTGACATCAAACATCGTTTAATACCACCTTTGGCGCGACAACACAGCAACAAACAATTACACGTGGATCATCCTTCATTCTCTGGGTCAGATCATGGTCCACAACGGAGAGGGATGTCAAGCCCTGCGACGCCGTACAGCTGCAAGACAACAATGCCAGGCATGTTGGGGACTTGCCCTGGTCATTCACATGGATGATGGTCTGGGTGTCAGTGGCCAACAACCAAGGCAGGTACTTGTCAGATTCGGACCGCGCGACGCCTTGTCAGGGCAAAGCCAGAGTGGAAACACTTAACGCAATGAAAAACCATGAAACCACATTTAATGTCAATTGTTCTACAATGTTGCGCGAATACTGCAACTTCCCCCTGTCTCCCTCCCCCCACCCCGCCAGCTGGTTTGGCAGAATACGCGCCCGTGCCAAATCCAAACAATTCTCCGACCCCCAGCTCAACCAGCTCTGACTCATTGTTTAACAGCCACAATTCATCAGCGGTAGCACAAATCAAGATCTTGTCGTTGGAAATGACTTTGCATTGCGCCACAGGCCTAAAATGAACATGACTTGTGTAGACTTTAGAGCTGATTGTTGAAAAACTTCTCACTTATAAAAGTAATGCGGACCAGGGCACACCTTGGAGGCAGAGAATTCATCCATGGGAAGAACCGTGGAGGGCGTGACTTTCTTGCGAAAGTTGATTGGGCTATCCTCCGGTCCCTCGAAAACAGGCCTGCACGACGTACGATTGCTCTGATTCCGACCTGACCCCTGGGGGGTTGTGTTGGGAGTAACTCCTGACTTGGCGCTAGGCGTCGCAGGCTGGCAAATTGAATGGGTTGCATGTCCTTCGTTCCAACTGTTCAACGTGTCAATCAGCTTCTGAACATTGCCACCAATGGTGGCGCGGGTTTCGGCCGGCAACCTGAATCACAGCACGATGATGGCAGCATCTTTTGAAGGAGACTTCACAAAGATTCTTATCACAACATCATGTTATTATGCGTCGTAGTAGCATGCATGCATGGAGCTCTAACAACAAACTGCCTGCAAGCAACTTTACCTCCATCTTGTCACGATCCAAAGCCAACAATTCCAGCCGTGGCAGAGGCTCGTTGAATTCAGCTGGGCCAGCTTGAGTCGATTTGTCCCACCACTCCTGAATGGAGGCTCATGACTCCACACGCCAAAAATATCAACAAAAGAGACCGCAAGGCTACCGTTTATTACGGTGTTTTCAAAGGTAGCAGACTGAGGGTCAGTCCGAATACATTCGCCCACTGATCTGGTTTGCCATGCTGCGCGTGTCTTCACTCAAGGTCCAGTCATTCTCTTCATCGTAGAAAGCGCAGAATCGCCAATCGTACCCGCGGCCTGCAGAATCCAAATGCTCCTTTTGCATGCTCCAAACAGCGCGGCCAAACTCATTGAACCTGAAACACACTGACATGGTCACTGCAGGTGTCAATGTAGGAGTCAATGGGACGCTGCAGCAACAGAACATTAACAAATATCAGCCAAACAAATGTCAGCTCAGAGAATACTTGCTCAAAGAACACGAACAAATGTCAGCCAAAGCAACTTGTTTGGCATCAGGTCTGCAACAAAAAGGGTAGAACCAGACTCGATGCCCACTCCCTCCAACAGCTTCTGCAGAATCTGCTTTGTGCCCTCCTCTCCCCTTTGCTGAACCTGACTAAAAAGGAATGTGTGCACACATATAAAGAAAGTTCCACAACAGAAAATATAAACCTGGTTCCAACAACATCTGGCACTGGGTCAAACACTCGGTGTGCGGGGCTGCATGGACGGTCAGCATCATCCGTGATGAGGTCAGAGACCCTCGCACGAATCACCGGCCCCAAGGTCCCGAGAAGCGCATGAGCTTTCGTGAACCCAAACGTCTTGTGTATAGAGGAGACCGCCAAGATGCCTGCAGAAAAGGCATACTTGCCACTAGTCTTAGTCCTACATTCAAACCGCACAGCGACATTCACCTCAAAGCTCAGAGAACACTGTGAGACAAGCTTGACACCAGGTAAGGCACAGCGCTGGGACCGCTTGCGTCTGTCCCCTCCGTGTTGAGGCTGGCCAAATGTCAACGACACTTCATATAGCTCCATTGATCTCAATGCACCAACAACTCAACCCGAACAGTTGCCCGATTCACGATCATGTTCAAAAAACATGCTATATGGACTTGGACTATAATATCATGTTCGAAAGAAATTCAATGCATGCATCCCAGCCACGACATCAGTTTGTCCTCAATGTCGCGGCGATTCTTTGTGACCACTGACTTTTCTGTGGAGCAGTGCTGTTGAGGAAGGAGCGTGAAAAGGATCGCGTTCGGGTTGCTGCACGAAATCCCCTTCGGGCGTCATCGACCAATTCACCACCGGGTATGTGATGCTGCGTCGTGATTCATCTTGCTAGGTGCGCAAACGCCATCAACTGCACAATTCTTGCCACTAAGAAGCGGGAGGGCCAGACTGTGGCATCCAGGATCATAATGGTGTGCCTTACTTTTGATCACTTTGTGCACACAGCCTCCCCAATCACAGTTCACAGAAAATAGCTACAGTTTGCAGTTCAATCTAAGCTGCGAATTCACAGTTCCACCATGAGCAGTCATGAACTGCAGCAGCTCAGCATGAGCATCGGCTAGACTTGGGAGCCCCTTGTAGCAGTGGGCGCGAGCCTGCAAAGATGTGACCTGCTTGCGACCTTCCTCGCAACGCGTCGTCAAATACTTCATGTCCATTGCAGCCTGCAAGCGCGCTCAGTGCAAATTAAACAGAAAATCCACTCCACCGCGCAGTGTGTAGTATGAACCTGGACTTGCCCGACCAAACAAACTAAATGAAACGCATAATGATTGACGCCTGTCTCTGCGAAAACTCATTGCGTCGGCTGATCCAGGAGTTCAGCTCCTGCAAATCGCCCTCGATCTTCCTTTCAGCATGCGTAAAGTTTGCAGCCGCAAGCTGGAGCGCAATCCTTATCCGACCAAATCGGTGTCAGGTTCATCACATGGTCCTTTAGAGAGTTGAATGGCTGAAGTCCAAGAAAGGCCTCCGTTTCCTGGGTCTTTGCTTCTTCGGCCTTGCGCCAAAACCCAGAACCTTCCGCCCAAAAGAATAGACCGTTACAAAAGAAAAACTACATGATGACATCGTGGCCTTCCGTTGGAATTTCGAGACCGCTTGCCGGAAGATCGACACAACACCCAGATCCGCTGGTGGAGCTGTGGTTTCCAGCATGGTGATCAAGTCGTTGTCCCCGTGCTTCAGCATGAAACTCAGCAGATGGCAAGCCGCTACTACTCATCATGTCTATCGTTTGGAATTATTATGAAATGCCTGTTGCAGTGAGGTTCAATGTCCAAACATTGAGTGAAATGCGACCTCGGGGCGATCTCACGATTCGTGGGCGTTCCGCCTCCACAAAGTCCTCCGGGAAGTCTGACTGAAACTTTTTCATGCGCGCCAAGAAGGCACTGCATCGGCGCTGGTAACTTTCCTGGGCAGTGCAGTCACACAAAAAAGACATGGAGGTCGGATGAAGCCTTGGGCTCCACATGAATGGTAGATTGCAAGTAGAATATGCGCGGAAATACATGGCAACCATGAAGAGTGTTGCCTGGGTTAAAGGCTAAATCAAGCTTCAATATCTTTGAAGTTGTGAGCCTTCCGCATCTTGGCATTCAGACAGGTCCAATCGTGGGTCATGCGCTCAATGACCAGTGTCAGCGTGTCCACCGTGTTGGTTAATTGTGAGTCCCAAGGTTGCATCGAGCTTGAAGCGGAACAAAACTCTCTGTTCCAGGCACCTGGTGGGCAAGAGGTTGCCCCCGGTTCTGAAAAAAATTGACCAGCAAAAGAAATCTCAGGGCTCAGAGCTTGCATTGCATTTTACTTACAAAAACGATGCGCAACGCCTCCAGCCAGGCTGTCATTTCAAGAATCGTGCCATCGAATGCTGCCTTGCAGGATCAAGGGAATGTCATTGAATGCTTGAGCTTCAGAAAAATTGCCATCAAGTGGCTGAACAAGGTTGCTCAAGGCTTGCCCGATCTCCTCGTCGATGTTGTTCAGCAAGTTGGCCGCTGCTGCAGCCTCTGATCTCCCGACGCTGTAGCACTCCACGATAGAAGCCGCTGTTTGGAAGACCTCCACCAAACATAAACATTCTTGCACACAAGACCACAAAAAATAGACAGCAGTCCGGCTGCAATTGCAACAATGACAGCCAAATCTCACCACTTGGGTTGGGCTACTACGAGAAAAGGCCGTAAGACTTGAGGGGGCTCTTCTTGTAGCCTGAGTCCACGTAGAAATTAGGCAACATAACAATGACACGTCAACCAAGCAAGCACTTCCAGCTTAACCCAGAAAAGCCTGGGAAGATTCCTCCAATTTGTTGAGCTTCTGCAAGAGGCGCATTTGGTGCACCAGATTGAACGCGTTTGGCCTTCTTCGCAGCTGGCTGGTCAGGGGGCTGTCGTCATGCTCTTCGTCCGTATCTATGTTAAAGATCTGGACCATGGTCTATTTGTTTTCTGACAAGTGACTTACTTGGTTGTCCCCTGTCCGGAATATCGGACGATTCGGCACGAATGCAAAATCGACCGTTGCGAAGCAGGAGACACAAGCTCCGCTACCACTTTGAGGGGTAAGTTCCCCCTGAAGTGGCAGTTGAATATCTGGACCTGATCGAAACACCAAGTGAAGCCACACGAGTGCGTTCGGCGTGCGAGCGGCAGCGATGCACACCCTTTTCAATGGCTGCGGATGCAGGTATTGGGCTACGAAGTCTTGAGCCAAATGAATTAGGTCGAAAGCGGACTGAAGAGCTACATACTCATCTATGTACAAGAACAGGTGCTACACACGTATAGCGTAGACACGCCTAGGGGGACCTAGGACCCTACCAAACACAGGGGGGGGGTCTGTATTGAAAAATCAATTCGAGGGGGGCGGGGTGGGGGGGGGTCTGAATTGAGCGATCAATTATTAGACCCGGACGTCCCAACACTTGCTTCGCAAGACAAACTCAAGGTATCCCCTAAAGGGCTACCTTTCGTGACTTTTGGGTGAACCTGATGATGCATTCCGAAACTTGTCAATGGTCAACATCATGCTTGGATGGTTCTTCAACTGTTCGAAAAGCAAACTACGGATTGCTGAACTTGAAGGTCTCTGTTCTACCTCTAAGGCCTGCCAGACATAGTCAAACTTGTTTCTGAAGTTCTCAAGAGCTTGGAAGTCAATACCCTGCACTTTCAAACCCAAAAGATGACCCTGTGTCAAAGAAACCCCTGTGTCCTTTTCCGTTTTGAACTTCTCAAACACAACCCAAAGCAATCTTCGACCCTTCGGCTGACGTCCGTGTTTCTGTGCTTCTTCCTGCATGGTCTGGAATTGCATGGCAAACCTCGTGTTCTTGGACATTTCAAGAAGCTTGCTTCCTAAGACACGGTCTAACACAGGATACGGCGACGAATCGGAAAGATCTGCATCTGACTTTGCACAACGGCTGATCCATTTGAAGGCCGGTGCTTCATCTGCTTTGGCAAGCTTGCAAATCACATTGAACAAACCATTTGAATGTCTTTGCTTCTGGCGCATTCTTTTTGGGAGAGTTGGCAGTTTCAAGGATTCATATGTTTTGACCTTCTTCTCCAACGCATATGCATCAATTCCCTCTTTGGCTTTTGCGGAACGCAATGGAGATGATGCCACACTACCACTAGGAGATCCACCTGGTGACGACCCCCGACCGTCTGACCCACCCTTTCCCGGCTTCTTGTCCTTTGAGCTTTTCCCTGAGGAGTTGCTCGACGATGAAGACGAAAGGACCTGGAGAGGATGGTGGCTTTCCGGAGCTACGAGGCGTGTCTGCCCTACCCGATGAAGCATGTTTCACAATGCCTTGCACTGCATTTGCCAAAACTTTCAACTGAGAAGGCACAAGCGCAACTTGCGTTTCTAATGCGCTAGTTGGCGATGACTGTGCGCGCAACGTCATTGGAGGAGGTGATTGACTATGCATTCTACCTACTGGGCTTGGATCAAGACTCTTCTCTCCAAAAAGTTCCTTGACGAACTCATCTCCTGACAGCATCAAAAGCCTATCACCCTCTGGACCGCTTTCAGACCTGCTTGTGGAGCTCCGGTGCGTTGAAGCATCTCGGAGTCCATGTGACTGGCACTCGATGTTCCTGAAGGCTTGGCAGACACTGCACGGAATTCCGCGCCATTTAGCTCTTGGCTGAGTGTTGCGAATGACTGTGGGACGTGCAAACCACGGAAGGACTCTGACCCAGGTGGTGTCTGGTTGGCTTCCATTGCCTGTTGACTGGTCCTAGACTGCAGGGCTATGGTGTCCTCAAGCTGATTGATCCTAGACTTCATTGCAATGGTCTGCATTTGGTGCTCCTTGTGGACACTCTCTACGATCTCAGCATGCTCCCTCTGCTTCCTGTTGGCCTGTTCGAGAAAAGCCTTCGTTTGATGGTTCTCTTGCCTAGCCAACCTCAAAGCTTCTTCCACTTGCTGGATTTGGGATTGGGCAATTTGGACCTGAGCTAGTGCTTCATTTTGGATTTGACCTACTGCAACATTGGCTTGATGGCTTACAACTCTACCCTCTCTTGCGCTGTTCTTTGAACATCTGCCACTTGTGCCTGCGAATTCCCTCTCCAATCTAGCCCTAGCAATCTCTTGGTGAGCTTCGGCAATACAATGGCTGGGTCCGCTGAAACATTCAACTCATTCAGTGTTTGGTTTTGCACCTGAACAAAACTGGGTCTTGGTTGGTCTTCTTCCATGGGGTCAGTACTAGATGATATATCTGCAACCGGAGTACTTGCTGCTACGGCAAAGCTCTGGCACGCTGGGGCGATTTCTCCTGACGGAATCATTGTTGATAGTGTCGGAACAGAGTCTCCAAGTCCTCACTGCAACCTGCCAAAAAGGGCCTAACCACTTCAGCTCTTTCGGCCGTTGGCTTCCTCCTCAGCTTGATGTGTGCAGTATGGGTTCTCGGATTGCCCTGCTCTTGGGCCTTCACGAACTCTGCGATCACACGGACGTTGTCCTCCACAATGCAACACGGGATCGAAAAGCCTCGGGAGATCTGCCTGGCTGTCGCCAACTTACCTGTCACACCTTCCCTCTCACGAGTCACGAACAATGCTTGAATCAGGTCCTCTTCAATGATCTCACGTGTATCGTTGCAAGCCCTCAAGAGTCCCTCCAAGTTTCGTGAAGATGCTTCAATGTGGCTCAATACAAAGATCAAGAGCTACGTTGTCTTTTGGGATCTTGTGCCACCACGATGCTGACTCGGCGACGCCTCTGTCAAGCACTTGATGGTATTCGAGGAAAAGACTGAACTTGCGCTCAACTCCACTTCCCAGCAACAATCCGCTGAAGTTCCGATACGATCTCAACTCTTCAAAGATATCGCCCGCCCGGCCTTGCGACCTCTCGTAGGCAAGAACTCTGTCTGGGAGCAAGACTGGATCCGGCCTCGACAACTGCACAGGTATCGCCTTTGAAGGCGGTGACTTCGATGTTGTCGATGCTTCAGCTGCTACTGGAGCTGCCTTCATTGGCGGCTTTGGCAAGACTTTCCCAATAGCCTTTGGAGTGGAAGTCGGACGAATCGCTTCTCGGATCGGTTCCAAGTCTGCTGACGACGCCGCCTTCGACTGATGAATCGCGACGCTCCGCGTGCTAAGTTCTGTAACCTCACGCTCGACTCCAAGTTCTGTGGCCCTGCTTCGCGGAACTCCCTTTGAAGTTGTCGCAAGTCTCACCTTCGGCTTTGCAGGCACCGGCACCGAAACAGTCTGTGATGTCTCAACTGTTGCCTTTGATGGCACCGAAACGACCTGTGTCGTAAAGACTGGTGCAATCGGTGGCGCTGGCTTCGCCTTCTAGGCTGGCGGCTCACGATTTCTGGTTGTACCCCCGCCTCTCGGTGCGGGCACGCAACGCCAAAGAGTGTCGCCAATCAGTTCAGTTGGTTCGACGCTTGGATCAACGTAGGTGGTAATGGCGACGGTACCGTAGACGCAGAGCCTACGGCTGATAACCACAAAAACGCGAGAACCGACGCCGCAGCGCGCCTTTTCTCACAGAGGCCTTGAGCCAAATTTCCGCACGACAAGTCTGTTCCTGACCATTTTAGGGTGACCGTTCCATGGTGCACTTCTTCTCGTTCGTTCTTTACTTCTTTCCTTTTCCTTTCTCTCTGTGTTTTTTCTTTCTTTCGTTCGTTCTTCTTTCTTGCGTTCTTTCTTTCTTTATTTCGTTCTTTTTGATTGTGTTCTCTTTTCGTGTCTGTTCTTTTCTTGTCTTGTCTTTTCTTTCCTGTTCTTTACTTTTCTGTCCTTCTTTCTTTCGTTCTTTTGTTCGTTATTTATGTTTGTCCTTCCTTAGGGCACTCATTGTCCGACAGGACGCTGCACCTCGCATTCTTGCCTAATAAAAACGTATTTAAAAAGAAACTGCAAAACACCCATGAAGCGTGCAATCCAAGTGTCCAAATGAAGTCCAGCTTCTGTCCTTGTGCACCTACAGGGCAGGCATTGGTCGGGCCCGCTGCTGGGTCTCCACATCGGATACACCTCAAGGCTCCAAACGAAGGCCAGCAGCAGGCAGAAGACCGAGATCGAATACCAGGGGAAAAGTCGTTTCGTCCACCTGCGTCGAGCTTTTGCTTTCACCATCTCTGTTCTGCTAGGTGCTTTCACCCGGTCCAATGACCGACACACAGCAAACATGCGGGCAATGCTCATGTAGTTGGCCATGTAACCGAAAACATAGGTCGGAAATGCAAAAGCAGGTCCGCTCCAAAAGAAGACCAGATTGAAAGTGCACAAGTAGCTAATATCGAGGAAAAGATCCATGAACGATGCACCAAGCCGAGCCCATTGCTTGTGTGGAAAGAAGAAGAGGACATTCGGGTATGTGAGGTTCACGAGCAACAATCCTCCCCACGTCTGCCCAAGAGACAGTCTACCAACTCGCCCACTTCAAAAAAACAAATGCTTGCCTCTTCCGAACGAAAAGAAAACATCCGAATATATACTATACCACTCCGAGAATCCAATGAATGCCCAATAGTCCCAATAGTAGACCACCTCTGGACCGTCAACTTCATGGATGGCCAAATATCCTCCATAGTCGCTCGTGCGTCTTAGAATGACCATGGCACCAAAGACTCTTAACCTCCCCAACGCTTGCAAGCATACACTGCCGATCTGTACAATGGCAACCTTGGAAATGTAGTATCGGCCTTGGGCGCCTAGATACTTCTCATAGACCACCATGGTAGAGCAAAGATCATGTTCTTGCTGCGGGAAGAAGATATCACGCATAAAGGCCAGCAAAAGCACCAAGAATGGCAAACCTTGGGCTGTCCAGCCTGGACTGGACAGTTCATCCGGGAAAAGACATCAAAGATTCTCCAGAAGAGGCTCCACCCATGAGGAAAACAAAAAAACATCCTAAGTCAAAGCAGCAAACTGAACAAAACTGCCAAGATCTCTTTCGGTAAAGACAGCTCGCTGCTCTGTTGCGCATTCATGGCCAAGCGGAAATGTCCTTGGCAAAAAAACCTCAGCTGCCAGGAAGAGCAGATTGGCACAAGGATTTTCCAAACGGGTGCTCATCTCGGGGGTAGCTTCTTGCTGCTATAGTAGCGATGGTCTCCACCCTAGTAGCGATGGCCTCCAACCCAGCAGCGATGGCCTCCAACCTACTAGCTTCTTGCTACTAGTAGTAATGCCCTTGTTACTAGTAGCGATGCCCTTGTTACTAGTAGCTTCTTGCTGGTGCCCATCTTGGGGGTAGATTGGATACACTGCGATGACTTCCCCCTTCCCCCCGCCCATAAGCTTACCTGTCCCTTCGAGCAGGAGGTTCGGGTGAGGCCGAATGAAAAGGGCCGATGTGTGTTCCAATGAGTCAAGACAGACCAGGAACTAAGGAACTTCATGCTAAAATTCTCTGCTGAGGCTCCCTGCACAGGTTGCTGCCAACCAACGCACGCAGAGCAACATGCTTCGACGAAACCGACTGGTCTCAGCCACTCGGACTTTCACGGCCCCCCAGTTTTGTGGCTTCACATCATCCAGTAAGCCGACCTTCTCTGCCAAATGGCAAACATCTCCCAGTTCCGCATCAAGCCTTGGAGTTGCGGCTCCTATAGGAACTGGGGAACAAAAAACGAAAAATCGTCCAAAAGTATCCAGGCTTGGGGATTTGAATCCATCGGGGAAAGATAAAAAGATCCACCGATCCGCCAGGACGCCTACTGAGTTTTGCTTCCAAGAACATCACCGTGGCCAGGTAGCCATCGATGGACACCACCACGCGGCCACACGGTCGGCCTCTGAAGGCCACGAAGTCGTCACGAACCGCCATGATCTTCAAGGGACACGTCGCGGTCGTCGACACGCCGAGGTCGTCGAGGTCCACGTCGAGGTCCACGTCGACTTCGTCCCCGTTCCGGTCAACCTGGCCCAGGTTGTTGGAGGCCACGAGGTCCTTTAAGATACACCAAGAGCGTCGAAGACTGCTCATGTTTTGGCAAATAACCTCACAGTAGAGAAGGTCCACCGAGCACTCTGCACCTCGCGAGGAAAACATTCAACGAAGAGGACACCACATCTATCAAGATAGATTTTAGGCAGTCTTCAACTTGCTCTGAATGCCTTTTTGGTTCATTCGTGCCAATATCCCTGTCACCCTTAGAGAATTGATATTCGACTGCCACACTAGTCAAATTTCAACCCACATGTGCAAAAACTGAAAGTGTCACGCATCAAGGATGATCAAGCCTGGGAAAGTTCCAATTTCCGTGGGCAGTTTCAACTTGGCCTTCACCACACCCTCCACCGACAAAGGATCGCAGATCACTTTCCTGGCAACGATGTGGATCAACCGGAAAAGTTCACTGGAACATGACCAGGCAGCCAATGCGAGTGCGCTTGGGGGGGCTCACTTGTTGTGAATGCTGGATGCTCCAGAATAGTCCTGGAATACTGCTGCCTCATACCACTTGCTACAAAGGGGAATTCTACAGTGCCTTCCACCCCACCAAAACCAACTTGTTCTCTTCATGACACAGCCTACATGTTGGTCCTGTAAACCCAGAGATACTTAAGAATAGCGTGGAGTTGCTACCTTGGGACAGAGAGGGAATACTTAGAGACTCACCGTGCCAGGCGAAGCCGCGACACGAAAACCCGGCCCCTGATCTGTTTTATTAAGTTCTTTGTGTAGCAAAAAGACATATGCTGCGCAATCTCAGCAGGGTTCAAGATTGTCATCTCTGGTCCAAAAGACCTAGATCCACCAAGATCCTGCAAAACTACAAGACCAAGCTGGGAGTTTTCGATGGCGGACACCGTGTCCGCCCAACTGCCTGCCCAGCTCGAAAAGGCACAGGTTCTTCGACCGCCCAGGCACTGAAAGAGACCTCGACATCGCCGGGCCTCCATGAAATTGCTCTTCCTCAGCAAGCAGAAGCGAGTGCCGACCGTGCCGAGTCTGTGCCGACCATGCCGTCGGCGCTAACACACCGACGGCGTCCGAGGTGCCCATGGTGTCCACCTGGATAGGGATGCGGCCCTGTGAAAACACAGGGCGTTGTGGTGGGGCCATTCCACCTGGCTTTTCAGACCAAGAACCAGAATAACATCGAAAAAAACACACAAAAAAAAAGCATCGACTGGTCTCGCCGCCTCGGACCCCCCGTGGACCGGCGGGATGGTTCACCGAGACCCGATCCCGACCGTTCGATGGAAGAACAAGCTTCAGATCCTGTACGTCCTGTCGCAAGGTCTCCAGCACTCCCACCTCCTCGAAGAGTTGGGACAATCCCGTCGTATGCAAGACCTGCAAGTGGTTGGGTACAACCCCAGGTATTGGTCGGGAGACAAGGCAGGGTTGGGTCAACAACGTGGTGCCGGAAAGTCCCGGAAAGGAGTGATTGGATGAGCTTGGTGGTTGGATGGGAGCGTGTTCGAGTTTCATTCACGAGGGCTTTTTGGTGGCGTTGGGTGATCTTTAAAGACCCGGGTTTGTGTGAAAGTCCATTTATATCAATGCAGCAAAACCCGGAGGTCTGGCAATCAACTTGGTCCAGTTGTCTTTTTTTAGCGGCTTTCTTCAATTGATCGACAGGGTTTGCCTTAAGGGAAACCGGTCGCCCCCGGGTGCGATGGCGACCTGCGCACGAACAATCGATGCATGTGGCACATGCCGAGGTGTGCACAAAAACGTTGCCCAGTCACTGGGCACTCTGCTTGTTTGGAGTGTTTCGTTCGAAAACGCACTCAAACTTTCAGGGCCTTGAAATTTTCCAAGGGTGCCAAACTTTCACCCCCCTTCACCGATGGACATCTCAAATCGGTCCCTCAATCTCTCGGTCAGGGCTTTATTGAGTCGCAGCCAGATGCTTATACTCTGCATCCCATCCGCCTGCCGACCAACCTTTCTCACCAAGCATACCATCTCATCTCACCTCATGACTTTCACTCGCCTTGCAGTTTCAAATGTTGGAGGATATTGGAGGGGATCCTATATTCAATCAAGATTTATAGTAATTTTATAATGTAATGTGTATTTTTCTTGACATCCTTGCAGTTCCCGTGTTCGGCTTGCTCTTAAGGGGATGGATGAGAGGTTCCACTGATGTGCCTCGGTCGGGTACTTAAGCAGCCTTGGTCGCCCAACCCAACTCACACCAAGCGAACTTACAGATTCCGCTCACTCACTCTCTCACCTCACCTCACCTCCACCTCCACCTCCACCTCCACCTCACAACAACAAAAATGTTTACCATGGAACTTCGCATCTCTCATGATCCGCTGTGCATATTAATCCACGATAATTCCTCTTCCTTCCGCTGCCTCATTACAAACACAAAAGCTTCACATGTAGCAGTTATTTCGGCCCGAACCCATAAAAGCTTTGGTTTCCGCACCTGGAAATAACTCGCTTCCATCGCCAAGCACAACCTCTGCATAGCGCCTCGCATGGAATCAAAGCGCCCGGAAGTGTAGGCCATGCTGGCCAAAACCACCAGCAGCGTGGTTGAAAAGGTCAGCCCAAAAGAGAGACCCATTGAATCTGCCATCATCATACACAGCACTGGGTACCTTGCAAGCAAATGATCTAAGCCGTTACGTCGTTCTGAAACCTGTGGGCATCGTTTGGGAAAAGAAAGAGCTCTCTGCAAAGAGTGGAAAAAACATCTGTGATGAAAATCTGAAAAGGTGCAGCTAGGTGTGATTCATGCATGCTCTGGGTCACTTTGCTAAAGGCAGTGCAGCCAAAGTGCAAAGACAATCCGAAGAAGACCAGCACAAATCTGCTCCTTGCTTCAAATAGAGCTTGTATGGAAAAGAGCAGTGCCAGCTCTCCTGCTTGCCAAGCCTTGCCAGCGTGCAAGCAAGCGCAGTGCCACCCCCGGCCCCCGAGGAAGCAGGTGCAACATGGAACTTCGCGAGACGTATCACAACATGCCGTGTTCTTCTTTCGTAAACCCGTACACCCGCCGTGCACAATCGAAGAAGTACACTGCCCACCGTACGTGTGGTACGTATACTGCACATCATCTGAGAAACAAAACAAATCCGATGGCAGTCGAGCTTCCAGGCGCAGTGTAGGCCTCACTTTCCAGAAGAAGCGCGAATGTCGATGGCGAGAGCAAAAGCCATGTTCATTTGGGTGGAACTCTTTGCATCCTGCTTGGCTGCAAGGGTATGGCAACATCATCTCAATCTCCGTGTCGCTGCAAAAGCTCTGGCTGGGGTCCTCACATGTAGCGTTTCGTGAAGCGTGGGCCTTGAACTACAGCGGGAGGCTGCAAGCTTGGGATTGGGGATAACGAAGCTGCAAGAATTGATTGTCCTTAGATGTATATTGTACTGTATATTTTATAAACATGCTGACTTTTGTCCAGACGAACCATTCTGGCTCGAATAATGTTCTTCTCGATTGAGCGTCACTGTTCTTGAATGTGCATGTTTCTCTTTGAACGTCCGCCTTCTGAATTGAATTCACGTTTAAGAATCTCACTGACAATAAGTGGCAGTCAATACTTGTTGAACCTCTCGTTGCTTAACTAGACCTCTCACTCTTGCGTTTTTTGATTATATAGACTAAATATTTCTATCTATTGAAACTCTCTGTATTGTCGACACCTCTTGTGATGTGTTGTGCAACTGTTCTTTGGAAAAGCACATTCAACGAAAAGAGCTCTGCAAGCAACGCATGGCGGTGCTAAGACCATCTGCAAGAATGAAACCTTTCAGTCGGAAAGACTTTGACCATGTTTGATCAACGCCACATCAAGTCCTCTTCCATTTCTCCAACCCGGAACCAGGGTTGAACCATGAAAAAAACACTGTGTGTCGAAGCCGTCAGAGACATTCCCAAGACCATCGATCTGGCCCCTGCCTCGACGGTCAGGGTCCGCTCTGGCACGGCATCAGCCCTTCTTCGAAGACATGACCAGGCACTGGACACGTCCTGGAGCACCCCACTTGGAAACCCCATGGTGGAAACCTGGAGCACCCCGTGTGGATGGTGAGTTCGGAAGGCCGAGAAGGGGGAAGAAAAGTGCCAAGCTGATTGACACACTGAGCTTGGCCCTTTGGTCCAAACCGGGACACCCTGGTCGACCACCGAGGGTGGAACAGAATAGACTACCAGGGAAGTCAACCCACCAGGTCTTGATCCACAGCCGACCTGGGCTTGGTTTTCGACGGATCGACGGTCGTTCCCCACCACCCCGTCCTCAATGTGAACGTGTCGCTTCACTCGTGCCCACAGGAGCACATCTTGCAGAGATCGGTGCCTAACCGGCGTTCGGGGCGTCAGACAACGGCGAGACCAAACGGAGGGGCAGACAGGCAAGGGCACTACATGTGCTACATGCGGCGGCAGATCGGGACAAGGAACAGGTCTTCTTTGATGGCCAAAGATAGCTGCGGACAGCCATTCAGCTGCAGTACCAACTCTCCTGGACGAGATCTCCTTGGATGTGCAGAACTGGGAAAAAGAAGGTTCTGATGGGATTCGCCCGGAAAGCATTTCGTTTGCACTTCTTCAGCTGTTGGTCTCGCCACTAGCCTGTTTTTCACCCATAAGAAAAAATAGAAAATCACCCTCTATAAGCAAAACCAGGCCTCTTGATCGCATCTCCCAAGGGGCCAATGGTGCTTAAAGCTGGCAAGTTGCAGAGCCAGAGTTCCAAGCGGCTCAGTTTCAAAGGAAAAAGCATGGCTGGCAAACCCTCAATGCTTTGCAAAGAACCCGCGAAGCGCAACACCAGCTGCTCCAAGGAACTCGGAAACTCCAATGACCCGTCAAAGGGCGAGTCCAAACCTCTTTTCGTGATCGGCACGTGAAAAAGAACGAGGAAGAAGCCAAGCGACATCTATGACTACACCGACTTCACTTGATATTTTTCAGGCCTCTTGGCTCAAATCCCCAAAATTTGCCAAGGCTGTTTATGGTGAATCCCCATATAAACCACCACCACTTGGAATTAGAGCCAAGAGTCTTGACGGGAATGTGCACGTCTGACCCAACCTCCAGTGACCCTCCCGTGGCCCTACGGAACCTGCCTGTGAAGGCCAAGTCCAAACGAAGCACACGCAGCTTCTCTGGCAAGCACTGCACAAGTGATTGCAAATCGCTGTCCTTGAAACTAAAGCATCCCGTCATGGACAACTGCACCATCTGCCGGCCCTGGTCCGCTGAGATGGCTTCCATGAGATTCTGGCAGTTGTGTCCCTTCATCATGAAGCCGAACCAGCTTGACAACGAGAAGTGCGAGGCCAAGGCGCGATTCACCAAGTCGTAGCTTTCATGGCTTGGCGGGGGCTGGAGTGCTAAGTCCTTTCCAGTCACCCGACTGACGGCATCCGGGTGACGTGAGACGATGCTGTTCAGGATGCGGTTCTTATCTTCTGCCACGGCCGCTTGCGCTTGCTTGATGTCCACCTACAAAGGCTGGTGAAACAACTGGCTGGTGAAGGCTCAGATCAGGGTGTATTGAATATCACGTCGAGACCCAATGTCTGATGTCGGGCACTACTCTACTCCCCATCCGGACCAGCCCACTAGGTGCCAGCAGTCTTCAGCAAGAGACCTTAAATTCACCTTCATCCTCTCTCTCTCTCTCTCTCAATTCACCATTCAATACTAGATCCCCAGTGGGCAAAGATTGATAAATTCCTGTCAATGACAAGTCTTTGGACGATACTCAACTATTTAACACAAGATCCAATGTTCACAAAACCTGACAGCATCATGCAAAAGCCTACGAAACCAGACGAAGCAACACCCTCTCTCCAGGAATTGTGGAGCACCGAACACAAAGTCAGCAGCCAAAGCTCTCAAAATACAACGCCATATCCACAAAAATCTATATAGTACAAACGAACATATGCCCAGCACCACCCATGTCGGGTGGGGATCTATCGACCACCCGTCGGGATCCTTCGGGTATATCAGATCAAGGTCGAAAAAACCGTCCGCTTCCAGCCCTGCTTCCAGCCTCCAAGCCCCGTTGCATGATCTCAGCTGGGAAGCTGGCTTCTCGCTGACTCTTCGCCAGCATCCCGAGCAGGGGCATCATCTGGGTCTCCACTCCGGCCAGCCCGTCCGTCACAAGGCTGGCGTCCTTCGCGTCCGCGGACGCGGTGGCCAGATCCAACAACAAGGCCCCAGAGGAGTCCCGTTCTTCGACCTCAGTGATGGTCAGGGCGGTCAGACCCACTCACCCACTCACCCACTCACTCACCCACTCACTCACTCACTCACCCACCCACCCACCCACTCACCCACTCACCCACTCACCCACTCACCCACTCACTCACTCCGCTTCCACTCACTCCGCTTTCATGGAGTGGCATTTGGACATTTCCTTGTGAGACTCCCTCACGCAACGCACGCCCGACAGAGGGGGCTGGAAGAGGTGTGATGACACGAGCCGCTGCGACACGACCCGTGGTAGGGGGGAGGCCGATATACATGCACACTTCACTCATGTCAAGAAAAGATTCTTAAGTGTTCTGCACCATAAAAAAAAAGGTGGTGATCCTTCTGCTTCTCCTTTCGCATCTACAATGTCACAGGTGTTGGCTGATCACAAACAGTATTCCAGCGTAAATGACTGCTGCAGTATTCCCTGCTCAGGTTGAGGAAGAACTGAGTTCGCCGCTGCCACACTCTCCTCAAAACAGCACCAAATCCGCGTGAATGGCGTTGCATGCCTCGGGAATCTTGCAGTGAGTGGAAGGACATCTGCCGTCCCGACAGTGCACTTGGGAGCATGTCCGGAGAAAAGAAGAAGACCTAACGAGATTGACACCTCAAGCGAGACAACTTGTCTCGCAGCAAAAACCATCAGCTGCTTTTCACCTACCGTAAGAACCCCTCATTGTGCCCACACTGCAGAAAAGCCATGATGCGTGTCCAAGATCAAGAGCACTCCGTCCGAGACCTTCATGGCCCGAAAGAAGGCGCTCTCGCGGGGATCCTCTGGGATCTCCTCGTCCACCCGGTGTTGGTTGTTGGCATAGGCACAGACCTTAAAAAATCACCGGCGAACCCTGGAACAGAAAAAACAGGTTCCCCAGGTTTGGGGATTTATATGATATATGATGATATATGGATATATGATATATGGATTTACCCAGTTAGTTCGGGAAAGTAACAAAAAAACACCGTAATAAGCAGAACCAGGAGACCCAGTAGGGGCTCTCTCTCCCAAGATCACGGACCGTCAAATGCTTCCGGAGGCAGGCGACAAAGTTCACAATGGGTTCCTGAAAACTGGCCGTCCAGGAACCGGACGGAAGCATTTGAAAAGAATCCACCGGTGTGGGAATTCACCCAGGTTTGAACATGTATACCCTGGGAGTCGGTCAGACTATAAAAAGAAGGGTCTGACGAACGGTGACCCAAGTGACCCGGAATGTCCTGAAACCTTCAGTCGGTCAAAATATAGTCGAACTGGACTTCGTTCGGGTATAAATCACATTAAATAAACCTGATCCTCCGAACCAACCAGGGTTCCTTCCATGCATGAGACACAAACCATTGCGGTCGCTGGGCTTCTGCCTCACGGGAGACCAGTTCCACGTAGCTGCAACCCTTATGGATCTCCATCATCCACGGGCTCACCCAGGCATCTCGTCCTCCCCTACCCTGAGTGGAAGGCAGAATGATCCAGTTATTGGCGTGGTACAAGTTGAAGGTCTCAAAGGCAAGGGCCTGACCAGCTGCAGGGCCAAAGGTCTCGTACCAATAAGGTGCCATGTCCTTCACGAAGTCCAACAAAGCCTCCAACTGCACCACAGTGATGCCACGGAACTCGGTCGCGCCAATGGAGCAAATCTGCATGGCAGAAGGGCCCAGTTGCGAGTAGTCCGACAATGTGACACATCCAGATGCAGACTGAGAGAGAACTTCGTGCAAGATCTCGTTGGGTGCAATCTTCCGACCTTCAATTGAGAGGAGACGGTTTCCCAAATGCTGCGCCTGAGCCGCCTGTTCGATCTTCCGTTCACCCCAAGTCTCTTCCCATCGAATGGCATCCAGCGCCATCATCTTGTGGTCCACCGCGATAGACATCTCGGAGGCATCGTGCCCTGGCACCTTCATGAAGATCACAGCGGAATCAAATGTAAATGAAGTCATTCCCGCCACACCTGCGGACCAAACTGCTCCGCAGGGTAAGTGAAACCGCACCGCGGGCCAAGCTGCACCGCGAGGTGAAACCAAGTGTGATTTGTGTGACGCACGCCAATCTGACATGAAGTGTTGCTCGGAAAATTGCTACTTAGTAGCAAGGTTGTGTGAGATTGGAATGATACTGTGATTCTCTTTCATCCGAATTCCCTGACTTATGACACACTTTGAACAAAACTGCACGGACTGATGCCTGTCGTTTGAACCAAATCCAAGCAGGATGATGTCAGACACGTGTCTCTTGCAGGTGGGTCAAAGGTGATCACGTTTGGGTGACGTGTCAAATCTCCTAAAGGTGCAGGTGGGTGAGGAGAAACTGAGTTCTAGACAGCCCTGACTTGGTGCTGGAAGCCTTTCACTTCTCCCGCTTCTTCAACACCAATCGTTCCAAAGCAAGTGACATTGAAGTGGATGGTCTTAGGCACACACGCGGTATGATTCGGCACGGTGCAGGCTGGCCTCAGGATTTGCGGTGTACCGCACAGCCCAATGACCATGGTTGTCGCGCCAAAAAAAAGGCTGCTTTGGTTGTCTTGGAACTGTTGGACGGCAAAATGTGAAGAGAAAGTCCCTGGACCCTCCAAGGGGTGTCCTGGCTGTGACTACCCCACACTACCTATAGGCTTCCAGACAGGGCACCCCGTGTCGGGTCCTGGTCTGTGAAAGCAACCATGTCAAAAGCCCATAAAGGGCCTCTTTGACGTTGCAGAGACTCGGAAGATCGGGTTTTTGGTTTGTGGAAGGTTGTCCCCAACGCAATCCAAAGGTGAAGTATTTCACCGTGGACCATAGCCCTACAGGTCAAATACAGTGATAAGACCAATCTTGATTTGGACTTTGCGGCCGGTCTGGAAGCGTAGGCTAGCCACGACCGATCAACCAGAAACTAGGAAACGGGCAGTGGATGGGTGCGGATGGCTTCCCAAATCGGAAAAGCGCTCTGCCTGATCTCTGCCTGATCTCACTCGTCAGAGTGCTCTTGCTTGCCGGAGGAAATCACCAGTTGATGTCGAGAAGTCAGAGGGGTTGGCCAAGTGAGTTGAGTAAGGTTCCAGAGTGAGTTGACGGGGAAAAGAGCCCGGATCCGAATGTTCAGAGAGCACCTGAGCACCTGAACCTTCGGGATCTCTTCGAAAAACGCACGGGGGCACCTCGTGCACGGTTTGGGCAACATCTGCAAGGTGGTGAACGCTGAAGGATGGCGCTGGAATCAGCGATCTGTCACCCGGCGACCTGGATTCCACTGGAACAAAAAATGTTCCCTTTTTCATCTGAACCAGCCAGTTGGTTGGCATAATGTTGTTGCAGCAGTTGGAAGATACGGTCTCACGCGATCTCACGCGGTATCGCCTGAAAACACCCACCAACAGAGCTTGTCTGGCCCAAAAAAGAAAAAAGAACTCTCCCACTTGGGTATCCCCGAGGTGAGGAGTCCTTTTTCAGGTCATCAAAAACTGTCTGGTGCTCTGGTGCGCAAAGGCTGGAGCAGGTGGTCCAGACGTGACGCCTCATGAACACGGGTGTGGATCACCTTGAAAATCATATCTTCAAGTATCTTCGAGTCCTTTTAAGTCTATCAGGATGTATAGGTATAGGGACTATCTATCAGGATGTATAGGGACTATCAGGACTATCAGGATGTATTACGGGGAATATTCCACATCCTCACTCCTCACATTGATCTTGCCGCATACTCTGTCCCTGCTTCAGAACAATGCCAAAATTGTGGCTCTTGGCTCTTTTGGCTGTTTGACCTAGTTTCGTTCGCATTATTTTTGGTGAAAAACAAAAAACGTCCCTTCTCTCTTCGCCAAGTCACGTCCACCTCCCCCAGCGCGGCCAGCGGCCCCCACAGAGGCATGGGGTTCCTGTATTGCAGACTTCGGGTGGTGGACATGTTTTCCAACATGTCTCAACTCTACAGGCCTCCTCTGGAAGGTTGTTGAGATCTTTAATATAGATGAGCCTTTCTAAGTCGGGTACTGGCATGGATCACAAGTGTGTAGCACCCAAAGATCAAACTCGTCCTGGGATGTTACACAAAATGGTAGACACAGCCAAGTCATGTACTCGGTTGATCTCTGATGGCATGCAGCGAAACTGCGGGCGAAGTAGCTATCCCTGGATCCTCCACCTGTGCAAAATGTCTGCCTTTGGGCTGGTTGTATAGATGGCAAGGCCGAAATTTGACATCGTTGGAAGAAGTAGACTTCCCCTTTTGCCATCACTGCTTGCCATGTACATCTGAAAGAGTCCACTGAGCGTTTCAAGAGTCTACTGTTCTCACGAGAAACCATCTTCCATGTTGAAGCGCTGCTGTTGCAAGCCTCAAAACCAAGCCAGGGCTGCCAGAGCTCTCTTTTCGGCTTCCGGGGCAGGGAACGGGTCAGAGCTCAGAACCTGGGCAGAAGAAGCAGACCCGCCGGTTGGCGGGCCTTCGCCCCCC
>CAXAMN010012348.1:101534-128758 GCA_963970005.1 Durusdinium trenchii
AAACTAGAAGTTTTGCAGTTTTGCAAGTAGAAGTTTGCTAGAAGTTTGCTAGAAGTTTTCGACGTTAAAAATAGACGAATACGTTAAAAAATAATCGAAAAAATTAACGAAATTTCGATAAAAATAGACGAATTTTTAACGTAAAAATAGACGAAAAAACTATCGTATTTTGGAAAATACGTTAAAAAAATTATCGAAATTTCGATAATTTTTATCGTAAAATACGTTAAAAGTTAAAAGTTAAAAGTTAAACGTCTATTTTTGAAAATAGACGTTCTCAGTCTATTGGGAACACGCAACTCACATTCTAACTTCACACGTGGTGAAAAATGCTTTCGGGCCACTCGTCGTCTAGTTTGACGAACCCGGTACGTTCAGGCGGTGGTTCCGGGGGTGGCGGCATCGGCGGTGGCTCTGGCGGAGGCGGAGCTTCTGGCACCTTTTCCGTCCACTCTTCCTGAACTTCCGCCTTCACTGAAAGGCATGGCATGCGCCTGAATCGTTTCAGAAAGGCTCGGGACGTTTTGCTCCACCCTGTCTGCATAGATCTTTGCTGACTCTGGAACATGCATGACCATTTCACCTACACGATCGGCTTTGACCATGAAAGGCAATTGATCTGGCATCCATACGAATCGGCGATGCTCATTGACTTGAATCCCTACGCTCAACGCGGCTGGACACTCCTTCAAGACATAGAATGTATTATTACCTGACGAGCTGCCTTGCAGATTGATCGCTTTCAACCCCGGCCTGGGACTATCACCAGTGGCAAAGCGAACTTTCTCTGGCGCCTCAGCGACGTGCCCCTTCAAGATTTTCGGCATCCCTTTGAACGAGATAAGGTTCCTGCCCGCTCCCGTGTCAAGAGGAAAGTCCTGAGTGAATCGCGGCTCGATCGGATTTGTACATGCTAGCATGGCTGCAAACACCTTGAATGTCTTTTCGAACATACGCCAACTCTTGGAACACTTGACTGACTTGATCACAGACTTGCAAAGCGTCTTGGCTTTCTGGATCCTACTTTCTGCATCGCCCCCTTGAGGTGGTGCATGATCGCAACTCACCTCGGAAGCTCTTGATCCGGAGATCGTGTTTGCCGAGAGAACCCCTGCCAGCACAGTGCCTGCCCCTGCATTGACATGAGCGGCACCTGCGCTTGCTTGCTTGTCTTTCAAAGCTTGCGGCTTTGGACCCTGATACAAATTCTTGGAGTCGTGCAAAAATTGACAATTGCTTCCTTTCGAACATGCGTTGTATGCAAAATACATTCACGGCTTCTTGGAACGATCAGGCTTGTCATCAGTCTTGGCGCCCTTGTCAGACCCCGATCCCTGCCCCTTCGAACTCTTGCCTTTACCTTTGCGGCTCCGGGAGCTGCGGAGGCATCGGTTCTTCCTTCTTGGGCTTGTCTTGCTTGTTTTTGTTCTTGTGCTTCACAGTCGATTCTTCCTTTTTCTCTTTCTTTGATGGTTTTTCCGGTTTCTCCTTTTCGGGTTTGTCCGGTTTGTCTGTCTTTACTGGTTTTGACGGATTTGCAGCTACCTTGGCAAATTGCGACAAAGACTTCTCTAAGCTTGAAGAGCTCTCCTCTAGCTGATGGATCTCTATCGCCTCAATCAGCTTGTCATACAGCCATTGATAGGTACTTTTGGGTGAACCTGATGATGCATTCCGAAACTTGTCAATGGTCAACATCATTCTTCAACTGTTCGAAAAGCAAACTACGGATTGCTGAACTTGAAGGTCTCTGCTCTACCTCTAAGGCCTGCCAGACATAGTCAAACTTGTTTCTGATGTTCTCAAGAGCTTGGAAGTCAATACTCTGCACTTTCAAACC
This sequence comes from Durusdinium trenchii, assembly GCA_963970005.1. NCBI lineage: Eukaryota > Dinophyceae > Suessiales > Symbiodiniaceae > Durusdinium > Durusdinium trenchii. Next base: position 103,375 of record CAXAMN010012348.1, read on the forward strand.
CAAAAGATGACCCTGTGTCAAAGAAACCCCTGTGTCCTTTTCCATTTTGAACTTCTCAAACACAACCCAAAGCAATCTTCGACCCTTCGGCTGACGTCCGTGTTTCTGTGCTTCTTCCTGCATGGTCTGGAATTGCATGGCAAACCTCGTGTTCTTGGACATTTCAAGAAGCTTGCTTCCTAAGACACGGTCTAACACAGGATACGGCGACGAATCGGAAAGATCTGCATCTGACTTTGCACAACGGCTGATCCATTTGAAGGCCGATGCTTCATCTGCTTTGGCAAGCTTGCAAATCACATTGAACAAACCATTTGAATGTCCTTGCTTCTGGCGCATTCATTTTGGGAGAGTTGGTAGTTTCAAGGATTCATATGTTTTGACCCTCCTGAGCTTCTTCTCCAACGCATATGCATCAATTCCCTCTTTGGCTTTTGCGGAACGCAATGGAGATGATGCCACACTACCACTAGGAGATCCACCTGGTGACGACCCCCGGCCGTCTGACCCACCCTTTCCCGGCTTCTTGTCCTTTGAGCTTTTCCCTGAGGAGTTGCTCGACGATGAAGACGAAAGGACCTGGAGAGGATGGTGGCTTTCCGGAGCTACGAGGCGTGTCTGCCCTACCCGATGAAGCATGTTTCACAATGCCTTGCACTGCATTTGCCAAAACTTTCAACTGAGAAGGCACCAGCGCAACTTGCGTTTCTAATGCGCTAGTTGGCGATGACTGCGCGCGCAACGTCATTGGAGGAGGTGATTGACTATGCATTCTACCTGGGCTTGGATCAAGACTCTTCTCTCCAAAAAGTTCCTTGACGAACTCATCTCCTGACAGCATCAAAAGCCTATCACCCTCTGGACCGCTTTCAGACCTGCTTGTAGAGCTCCGGTGCGTTGAAGCATCTGGGAGTCCATGTGACTGGCACTCGATGTTCCTGAAGGCTTGGCAGACACTGCACGGAATTCCGCGCCATTTAGCTCTTGGCTGAGTGTTGCGAATGACTGTGGGACGTGCAAACCACGGAAGGACTCTGACCCAGGTGCTGTCTGGTTGGCTTCCATTGCCTGTTGACTGGTCCTAGACTGCAGGGCTCTGGTGTCCTCAAGCTGATTGATCCTAGACTTCATTGCAATGGTCTGCATTTGGTGCTCCTTGTGGACACCCTCTACGATCTCAGCATGCTCCCTCTGCTTCCTATTGGCCTGTTCGACAAAAGCCTTCGTTTGATGGTTCTCTTGCCTAGCCAACCTCAAAGCTTCTTCCACTTGCTGGATTTGGGATTGGGCAATTTGGACCTGAGCTAGTGCTTCATTTTGGATTTGACCTACTGCAACATTGGCTTGATGGCTTACAACTCTACCCTCTCTTGCGCAGTTCTTTGAACATCTGCCACTTGTGCCTGCGAATTCCCTCTCCAATCTAGCCCTAGCAATCTCTTGGTGAGCTTCGGCAATACAATGGCTGGGTCCGCTGAAACATTCAACTGGTTCGGTGTTTGGTTTTGCACCTGAACAAAACTGGGTCTTGGTTGGTCTTCTTCCATGGGGTCAGTACTAGATGATATATCTGCAACCGGAGTACTTGCTGCTACGGCAAAGCCCTGGCACGCTGGGGCGATTTCTCCTGACGGAATCATTGTTGATAGTGTCGGAACAGAGTCTCCAAGTCCTCACTGCAACCTGCCAAAAAGGGCCTAACCACTAGCTCTTTCGGCCGTTGGCTTCCTCCTCAGCTTGATGTGTGCAGTATGGGTTCTCGGATTGCTCTGCTCTTGGGCCTTAACGAACTCTGCGATCACACGGACGTTGTCCTCCACAATGCAACACGGGATCGAAAAGCCTCGGGAGATCTGCCTGGCTGTCGCCAACTTACCTGTCACACCTTCCCTCTCACGAGTCACGAACAATGCTTGAATCAGGTCCTCTTCAATGACCTCACGTGTATCGTTGCAAGCCCTCAAGAGTCCCTCCAAGTTTCGTGAAGATGCTTCAATGTGGCTCAATACAAAGATCAAGAGCTACGTTGTCTCTTGGGATCTTGCGCCACCACGATGCTGACTGTCAAGCACTTGATGGTATTCGAGGAAAAGAATGAACTTGCGCTCAACTCCACTTCCCGGCAACAATCCGTTGAAGTTCCGATACGATCTCAACTCTTCAAAGATATCGCCCGCCCGGCCTTGCGACCTCTCGTAGGCAAGAACTCTGTCTGGGAGCAAGACTGGATCCGGCCTCGACAACTGCACAGGTATCGCCTTTGAAGGCGGTGACTTCGATGTTGTCGATGCTTCAGCTGCTACTGGAGCTGCCTTCACTGGCGGCTTTGGCAAGACTTTCCCAATAGCCTTTGGAGTGGAAGTCGGACGAATCGGTTCTCGGATCGGTTCCAAGTCTGCTGACGACGCCGCCTTCGACTGATGAATCGCGACGCTCCGCGTGCTAAGTTCTGTAACCTCACGCTCGACTCCAAGTTCTGTGGCCCTGCTTCGCGGAACTCCCTTTGAAGTTGTCGCAAGTCTCACCTTCGGCTTTGCAGGCACCGGCACCGAAACAATCTGTGATGTCTCAACTGTTGCCTTTGATGGCACCGAAATGACCTGTGTCGTAAAGACTGGTGCAATCGGTGGCGCTGGCTTCGCCTTCTAGGCTGGCGGCTCACGAACGTCTGAAGATCCTGTCCCTTCCTCTTCGGATTCAGTCTCTCCCCAGTCCTGTCCACCCTGAAGAACAGACTCAACAATTGTAAATCCCCAACGCGCTGCGTAGGCGTGTCCGCCAGGAAGAACAAAAGGATATCTGTTCGAGTAAAGCCCTTGTGCAACCCCCTCTTGCATTGCCTCAGTTTCTGGTTGTACCCTCACCGCCCGCCTCTCGGTGCGGGCACGCAACGCCAAAGAGTGTCGCCAATCAGTTGGTTCGACGCTTGGATCAACGTAGGTGGTAATGGCGACGGTACCGTAGACGCAGAGCCTACGGCTGACAACCACAAAAACGCGAGAACCGACGCCGCAACGCGCCTTTTCTCACAGAGGCCTTGAGCCAAATATCCGCACGACAAGTCTGTTCCTGACCATTTTAGGGTGACCGTTCCATGGTGCACTTCTTCTCGTTCGTTCTTTACTTCTTTCCTTGTCCTTTCTCTCTGTGTTTTTTCTTTCTTTCGTTCGTTCTTCTTTCTTGCGTTCTTTCTTTCTTTATTTCGTTCTTTTTGATTGTGTTCTCTTTTCGTGCCTGTTCTTTTCTTGTCTTGTCTTTTCTTTCCTGTTCTTTACTTTTCTGTCCTTCTTTCTTTCGTTCTTTTGTTCGTTATTTATGTTTGTCCTTCCATAGGGCACTCATTGTCCGACAGGACGCTGCACCTCGCATTCTTGCCTAATAAAGACGTATTTAAAAAGAAACTGCAAAACACCCAAGTGTTTCTTGTGCAATCCAAGTGTCCAAATGAAGTCCAGCTTCTGTCCTTGTGCACCTACAGGGCAGGCATTGGTCGGGCCCGCCGCTGGGTCTCCACATCGGATACACCTCAAGGCTCCAAACGAAGGCCAGCAGCAGGCAGAAGACCGAGATCGAATACCAGGGGAAAAGTCGTTTCGTCCACCTGCGTCGAGCTTTTGCTTTCACCATCTCTGTTCTGCTAGGTGCTTTCACCCGGTCCAATGACCGACACACAGCAAACATGCGGGCAATGCTCATGTAGTTGGCCATGTAACCGAAAACATAGGTCGGAAATGCAAAAGCAGGTCCGCTCCAAAAGAAGACCAGATTGAAAGTGCACAAGTAGCTAATATCGAGGAAAAGATCCATGAACGATGCACCAAGCCGAGCCTATTGCTTGTGTGGAAAGAAGAAGAGGACATTCGGGTATGTGAGGTTCACGAGCAACAATCCTCCCCACGTCTGCCCAAGAGACAGTCTACCAACTCGCCCACTTCAAAAAAACAAATGCTTGCCTCTTCCGAACGAAAAGAAAACATCCGAATATATACTATACCACTCCGAGAATCCAATGAATGCCCAATAGTCCCAATAGTAGACCACCTCTGGACCGTCAACTTCATGGATGGCCAAATATCCTCCATAGTCGCTCGTGCGTCTTAGATTGACCATGGCACCAAAGACTCTTAACCTCCCCAACGCTTGCAAGCATACACTGCCGATCTGTACAATGGCAACCTTGGAAATGTAGTATCGGCCTTGGGCGCCTAGATACTTCTCATAGACCACCATGGTAGAGCAAAGATCATGTTCTTGCTGCGGGAAGAAGATATCACGGATAAAGGCCAGCAAAAGCACCAAGAATGGCAAACCTTGGGCTGTCCAGCCTGGACTGGACAGTTCATCCGGGAAAAGACATCAAAGATTCTCCAGAAGAGGCTTCACCCATGAGGAAAACAAAAAAACATCCTAAGTCAAAGCAGCAAACTGAACAAAACTGCCAAGATCTCTTTCGGTAAAGACAGCTCGCTGCTCTGTTGCGCATTCATGGCCAAGCGGAAATGTCCTTGGCAAAAAAACCTCAGCTGCCAAGAAGAGCAGATTGGCACAAGGATTTTCCAAACGGGTGCTCATCTCGGGGGTAGCTTCTTGCTGCTATAGTAGCGATGGTCTCCACCCTAGTAGCGATGGCCTCCAACCCAGCAGCGATGGCCTCCAACCTACTAGCTTCTTGCTACTAGTAGTAATGCCCTTGTTACTAGTAGCGATGCCCTTGTTACTAGTAGCTTCTTGCTGGTGCCCATCTTGGGGGTAGATTGGATACTGCGATGACTTCCCCCTTCCCCCCGCCCATAAGCTTACCTGTCCCTTCGAGCAGGAGGTTCGGGTGAGGCCGAATGAAAAGGGCCGATGTGTGTTCCAATGAGTCAAGACAGACCAGGAACTAAGGAACTTCATGCTAAAATTCTCTGCTGAGGCTCCCTGCAAAGGTTCCTGCCAACCAACGCACGCAGAGCAACATGCTTCGACGAAACCGACTGGTCTCAGCCACTCGGACTTTCACGGCCCCCCAGTTTTGTGGCTTCACATCATCCAGTAAGCCGACCTTCTCTGCCAAATGGCAAACATCTCCCAGTTCCGCATCAAGCCTTGGAGTTGCGGCTCGTATAGGAACTGGGAAAAAAAACGAAAAATCGTCCAAAAGTATCCAGGCTTGGGGATTTGAATCCATCGGGGAAAGATAAAAAGATCCACCGATCCGCCAGGACGCCTACTGAGTTTTGCTTCCAAGAACATCACCGTGGCCAGGTAGCCATCGATGGACACCACCACGCGGCCACACGGTCGGCCTCTGAAGGCCACGAAGTCGTCACGAACCGCCATGATCTTCAAGGGACACGTCGCGGTCGTCGACACGCCGAGGTCGTCGAGGTCCACGTCGAGGTCCACGTCGACTTCGTCCCCGTTCCGGTCAACCTGGCCCAGGTTGTTGGAGGCCACGAGGTCCTTTAAGATACACCAAGAGCGTCGAAGACTGCTCATGTTTTGGCAAATAACCTCACAGTAGAGAAGGTCCACCGAGCACTCTGCACCTCGCGAGGAAAACATTCAACGAAGAGGACACCACATCTATCAAGATAGATTTTAGGCAGTCTTCAACTTGCTCTGAATGCCTTTTTGGTTCATTCGTGCCAATATCCCTGTCACCCTTAGAGAATTGGTATTCGACTGCCACACTAGTCAAATTGCAACCCACATGTGCAAAAACTGAAAGTGTCACGCATCAAGGATGATCAAGCCTGGGAAAGTTCCAATTTCCGTGGGCAGTTTCAACTTGGCCTTCACCACACCCTCCACCGACAAAGGATCGCAGATCACTTTCCTGGCAACGATGTGGATCAACCGGAAAAGTTCACTGGAACATGACCAGGCAGCCAATGCGAGTGCGCTTGGGGGGGCTCACTTGTTGTGAATGCTGAATGCTCCAGAATAGTCCTGGAATACTGCTGCCTCATACCACTTGCTACAAAGGGGAATTCTACAGTGCCTTCCACCCCACCAAAACCAACTTGTTCTCTTCATGACACAGCCTACATGTTGGTCCTGTAAACCCAGAGATACTTAAGAATAGCGTGGAGTTGCTACCTTGGGACAGAGAGGGAATACTTAGAGACTCACCGTGCCAGGCGAAGCCGCGACACGAAAACCCGGCCGCTGATCTGTTTTATTAAGTTCTTTGTGTAGCAAAAAGACATATGCTGTGCAATCTCAGCAGGGTTCAAGATTGTCATCTCTGGTCCAAAAGACCTAGACCTAGATCCACCAAGATCCTGCAAAACTACAAGACCAAGCTGGGAGCTTTCGATGGCGGACACCGTGTCCGCCCAACTGCCTGCCCAGCTCGAAAAGGCACAGGTTCTTCGACCGCCCAGGCACTGAAAGAGACCTCGACATCGCCGGGCCTCCATGAAATTGCTCTTCCTCAGCAAGCAGAAAGCGAGTGCCGACCGTGCTAACACCGTGCCGAGTCTGTGCCGACCATGCCGTCGGTGCTAACACCGACGGCGCCCGAGGTGCCCATGGTGTCCACCTGGATAGGGATGCGGCCCTGTGAAAACACAGGGCGTTGGTGGGGCCATTCCACCTGGCTTTTCAGACCAAGAACCAGAAAAACATCGAAAAAACACACACCAAAAAAAAAAGCATCGACTGGTCTCGCCGCCTCGGACCCCCCGTGGACCGGCGAGATGGTTCACCGAGACCCGATCCCGACCGTTCGATGGGAGAACAAGCTTCAGATCCTGTACGTCCTGTCGCAAGGTCTCCAGCACTCCCACCTCCTCGAAGAGTTGGGACAATCCCGTCGTATGCAAGACCTGCAAGTGGTTGGGTACAACAACCCCAGGTAGTCGGGAGACAAGGCAGGGTTGGGTCAACAACGTGGTGCCGGAAAGTCCCGTTGTAGAGAAATTTGGTTTGATTGGATGAGCTTGGTGGTTGGATGGGAGCGTGTTCGAGTTTCATTCACGAGGGCTTTTTGGTGGCGTTCGGTGATCTTTAAAGACCCGGGTTTGTGTGAAAGTCCGTTTATATCAATGCAGCAAAACCCGGAGGTCTGGCAATCAACTTGGTCCAGTTGTCTTTTTTTAGCGGCTTTCTTCAATTGATCGACAGGGTTTGCCTTAAGGGAAACCGGTCGCCCCCGGGTGCGATGGCGACCTGTGCACGAACAATCGATGCATGTGGCACATGCCAAGGTGTGCACAAAAACGTTGCCCAGTCACTGGGCACTCTGCTTGCGCACCCAAACGTTCAACCCCCTTCACCGATGGACATCTCAAATCTATGGGTCGCAGCCAGATGCTTAATGTGCATCCCATCCGCCTGCCGACCAACCTTTGTCACCAAGCATACCATCTCATCTCACCTCATGACTTTCACCCGCCTTGCAGTTTCAAATGTTGGAGGATATTGGAGGGGATCCTATATTCAATCAAGATTTATCGTCATTTAATAATGTAATGTGTATTTTTCTTGACATCCTTGCAGTTCCCGTGTTCGGCTTGCTCTTAAGGGGATGGATGAGAGGTTCCACTGATGTGCCTCGGTCGGGTACTTAAGTAGCCTTGGTCGCCCAACCCAACTCACACCAAGCGAACTTACAGATTCCGCTCACTCACTCTCTCACCTCACCTCCACCTCCACCTCCACCTCCACCTCCACCTCCACCTCACAACAACAAAAATGTTCACCATGGAACTTCGCATCTCTCATGATCCGCTGTGCATATTAATCCACGATATATAATTCCTCTTCCTTCCGCTGCCTCATTACAAACACAAAAGCTTCACATGTAGCAGTTATTTCGACCAAAACCCATAAAAGCTTTGGTTTCCGCACCTGGAAATAACTCGCTTCCATCGCCAAGCACAACTTCTGCATAGCGCCTCGCATGGAATCAAAGCGCCCGGAAGTGTAGGCCATGCTGGCCAAAACCACCAGCAGCGTGGTTGAAAAGGTCAGCCCAAAAGAGAGACCCATTGAATCTGCAATCATCATACACAGCACTGGGTACCTTGCAAGCAAATGATCTAAGCCGTTACGTCGTTCTGAAACCTGTGGGCATCGTTTGGGAAAAGAAAGAGCTCTCTGCAAAGAGTGGAAAAAAACATCTGTGATGAAAATCTGAAAAGGTGCAGCTAGGTGTGATTCATGCATGCTCTGGGTCACTTTGCTAAAGGCAGTGCAGCCAAAGTGCAAAGACAATCCGAAGAAGACCAGCACAAATCTGCTCCTTGCTTCAAATAGAGCTTGTATGGAAAAGAGCAGTGCCAGCTCTCCTGCTTGCCAAGCCTTGCCAGCGTGCAAGCAAGCGCAGTGCCACCCCCGGCCCCCGAGGAAGCAGGTGCAACATGGAACTTCGCGAGACGTATCACAACATGCCGTGTTCTTCTTTCGTAAACCCGTACACCCGCCGCGCACAATCGAAGAAATACACTGCCCACCGTACGTGTGGTACGTATACTGCACATCATCTGAGAAACAAAACAAATCCGATGGCAGTCGAGCTTCCAGGCGCAGTGTAGGCCTCACTTTCCAGAAGAAGCGCGAATGTCGATGGCGAGAGCAAAAGCCATGTTCATTTGGGTGGAACTCTTTGCATCCTGCTTGGCTGCAAGGGTATGGCAACATCATCTCAATCTCCGCGTCGCTGCAAAAGCTCTGGCTGGGGTCCTCACATGCAGCGTTTCGTGAAGCGTGGGCCTTGAACTACAGCGGGAGGCTGCAAGCTTGGGATTGGGGATAACGAAGCTGCAAGAATTGATTGTCCTTAGATGTATATTGTACTGTATACTGTATATTATATAAACATGCTTACTTTTGTCCAGACGAACCTAGCCATTCTGGCTCGAACAATGTTCTTCTCGATTGAGCGTCACTGTTCTTGAATGTGTATGTTTCTCTTTGAACGTCCGCCTTCTGAATTGAATTCACGTTTAAGAACCTCACTGACAATAAGTGGCAGTCAATACTTGTTGAACCTCTCGTTGCTTAACTAGACCTCTCACTCTTGCGTTTTTTGATTAGACTATATATTTCTATCTATTGAAACTCTCTGTATTGTCGACACCTCTTGTGATTTGTTGTGCAACTGTTCTTTGGAAAAGCACATTCAACGAAAAGAGCTCTGCAAGCACCGCATGGCGGTGCTAAGACCATCTGCAAGAATGAAACCTTTCAGTCGGATAGACTTTGACCATGTTTGATCAACGCCACATCAAGTCCTCTTCCATTTCTCCAACCCGGAACCTGGGTTGAACCATGAAAAAAACACCGTGTGTCGAAGCCGTCAGAGACATTCGCAAGACCATCGATCTGGCCCCTGCCTCGACGGTCAGGGTCCGCTCTGGCACGGCATCAGCCCTTCTTCGAAGACATGACCAGGCACTGGACACGTCCTGGAGCACCCCACTTGGAAACCCCATGGTGGAAACCTGGAAACCCAGTGTGGATGGTCAGTTCGGAAGGCTGAGAAGGGATGGGAAGAATTGTGCCAAGCTGATTGACACACTGATTTGGCCCTTTGGTCCAAACCGGGACACCCTGGTCGACCACCGACAGGAACAGAATAGACTACGGAAGTCAACCCACCAGGGAAGTCGATCCACAGCCGACCTGGGGGTTTTCGATGGATCGACGGTCGTTCCCCACCACCCCGTCCTCAATGTGAACGTGCCGCTTCACTCGTGCCCACAGGAGCAAAACTTGCAGAGATCGGTGCCTAACCGGCGAAGGGCGTCACAGACAACGGCGAGACCAAACGGAGGGGCAGACGGGCAAGGGCACTACATGTGCTACATGCGGCAGCAGATCGGGACAAGGAACAGGTCTTCTTTGATGGCCAAAGATAGCTGCGGACAGCCATTCAGCTGCAGTACCAACTCTCCTGGACGAGATCTCCTTGGATGTGCAGAACTGAGAAAAAGAAGGTTCTGATGGGATTCACCCGGAAAGCATTTCTTTTGCACTTCTTCAGCTGTTGGTCTCGCCACTAGCCTGTTTTTCACCCATAGGAAAAAAAAAGAACATCACCCTCTATAAGCAAAACCAGGTCTCTTGATCGCATCTCCCAAGGGGCCAATGGTGCTTAAAGCTGGCAAGTTGCAGAGCCAGAGTTCCAAGCGGCTCAGTTTCAAAGGAAAAAGCATGGCTGGCAAACCCTCAACGCTTTGCAAAGAACCCGCGAAGCGCAACACCAGCTGCTCCAAGGAACTCGGAAACTCCAATGACCCGTCAAAGGGCGAGTCCAAACCTCTTTTCGTGATCGGCACGTGAAAAACAACGAGGAAGAAGCCAAGCGACATCTATGACTACACCGACTTCACTTGATAGGTTTCAGGCCTCTTGGCTCAAATCCCCAAGATTCGCCAAGGCTGTTTATGGTGAATCCCCATATAAACCACCACCACTTGGAATTAGAGCCAAGAGTCTTGACGGGAATGTGCACGTCTGACCCTACCTCCAGTGACCCTCCCGTGGCCCTGCGGAACCTGCCTGTGAAGGCCAAGTCCAAACGAAGCACACGCAGCTTCTCTGGCAAGCACTGCACAAGTGATTGCAAATCGCTGTCCTTGAAACTAAAGCATCCCGTCATGGACAACTGCACCATCTGCCGGCCCTGGTCCGCTGAGATGGCTTCCATGAGATTCTGGCAGTTGTGTCCCTTCATCATGAAGCTGAACCAGCTTGACAACGAGAAGTGCGAGGCCAAGGCGCGATTCACCAAGTCGTAGCTTTCATGGCTTGGCGGGGGCTGGAGTGCTAAGTCCTTTCCAGTCACCCGACTGACGGCATCTGGGTGACGTGAAATGATGCTGTTCAGGATGCGGTTCTTATCTTCTGCCACGGCCGCTTGCGCTTGCTTGATGTCCACCTACAAAGGCTGGTGAAACAACTGGCTGGTGAAGGCTCAGATCAGGGTGTATTGAATATCACGTCGAGACCCAATGTCTGATGTCGGGCACTACTCTACTCCCTATCCGGACCAGCCCACTAGGTGCCAGCAGTCTTCAGCAAGAGACCTTAAATTCACCTTCATCCTCTCTCTCTCTCTCAATTCTGTAAAATTCAGCAGCTGTTTGTTTGTCGTTTGTTTGCGCACGTCTCTGTATTGTTTTCCTCTGGCAACTGTCCTTAGGCTCAAGGCCTCGATCCAAGGTGCATTGTGTAGCACCATGCAATTGTACATGAGCAGTACGATGGAGTAAATGAACTATTGTAAAAGAACTTGTCTCTTGACACCGTCCCTTGGTTTGATTCATTGTGGAATCACACCATCCATAAACATTGTTGAAACTGCAAAGAAACATTATTGCACAAATCAGTTCAAAATATTGTGAGCAAGTCTGTACACCATCTTGCCATTATTCTTCCAGCTTGTTGCCATTCATTTCGTGGTGCTCGTATGGCATTGTTACAGCTGGAACCAGGCCGCTTGTAGAACCATTGTTCTAGCCCTCCATGGAGTCGATCGTGTTGTCCGGAGTCTCGGAGGATTGTCTGGGACGTTTTGTCCCCTTGCCATCCTCTTCATCCTCAGATTGTTCCAGGTCAATTGTCCTGTCTCGTTCCTTGATGTAGGAACTGTGCTCTGGATGCCCTCGCTGGTGTCGCTTTGGAATTGTCACATGGTACGTATCGATCTTCTTGTCAGCCTTGTAGACTCCCAAAGCCAATTGTACTTCTGGCGGCAATTGTGACTGGCCAAATTGTCCGAGGTGTGCCAGCGCCATTCCGAAGATTGTATGGTGCGGAGAATCTTCCGGAATGGTCAGCATTGTCCTCACGTGAATTGTATGGCCGCGAAGCCAAATCCAGCCGTTCTCCCAGTTGTACTTGTTGAATTTGTCGATGGCATTGTAGCGCAGGTGGATCACTCGCAGATTGTCCATCTCCGTCCTTGTCATGCAGTAGTTGTAAGGTGCATGGACTTGTAGTACCTGCACGCTGTACCCCCGCTGGAATGACGTGACCATCTTTTGTGACATGTGGTGGATCAGATTGCGCCCCTCAAAGGCAATCGCGATCAACACCGTCTCATTGTTCGACATTGTGTGGCTTGCCGATTGGTGGTATGCGAGCCATTGAATGGCTTCCTCACTTGTAGGAACCATTATGAACTGCTCCCAATTTCCGGGTCTCCGGATATTGCCCGGGAGTTTGTCGATCCTGCCGTCGTTGTTCAACATAGTCACATATTCGGTCATTGTGACCGCTGAAAACCAGTAGGTTGTGATGTCGTCAAGGGACATCTACCCATGCGGTATCCTTGTAGTTCGCTGGGCGCAGAATCGTGCTCTCGATGTTGTCCACGTTGAAAATTGTCGCCCGGTCGTCCCATAGCGAGATTGTGGATCCCGTGAATTGCTCTGATTGTGGTAGTCTGGGATTGTCATCTCAGCTGCCATCTTCAACTTCCAAATTGTTCTCGAGGACGTCGATCCAGATTGTCGCGGCTTGTGAGCTGGAAAAGCGGCCGCGGTCAAGGATTGTCGACAAATTGTCAACCAAAACATGCATTGTCTTCCAAATTCAAAAGGCAAAACTTCAAACACATTGTTCTTCGAATTGTACTCCGAAACGGCGAAAGAAAGGTCGGGCCCATTGTGAAAATAAAGATCTTGTAGTACATAATTATTGTCTATGACATAGTACGCACATAGTAGCTAAAGTAGTGTGCCATGGCTTGATCCCCCGTGTGTGTATTGTACACGCGTTGGTGCTGCCATGGTTGTGAAACTGTTTGTACTGCAGTTGTTCAGTTGTGGCGTTGTGGGCATTGAATGCCCGCCATGTAGAGGTGTTTGTTAAGCACCTCTGCCGAAACATACTTTGTCAGTATGTCTGCTGGGTTGTCGTGCTTGCTGATCTTGTGTATTGACAGTACCCCACTTTGTACCAGTTGCTGTATGAAGAGGTACTTCAGGTCAATGTGCTTTGCTTTCTTTGACGAGCCTATTCGTGTTGCAATGCTGTTGCCGCTTGCGCTGTCTGTGTGTATGCGTATGTTCACCTTTGTTGTTGTGGCTTCCTTGATGAAGTTTGCTATGTGTAGTCCTTCTTGTTCCTATAGCATATAGTTCTGACTCTGCTGATGACAATGCTACCACTGCTTGTGTTCTGCTTCCAAATTGTACTACTGATCCCATCATTGTCACGATGAATCCACTTGTGGATTTTCTTGTGCTTGGGCATCCTGCCCAATCCGCATCGACATAAAAGTTAAGGTCGATGGGTTCCTTTGTCTGCGGTGTATGTGTTGTCCTCAGGGTCATCTTGTAGTGTTGTGTTCCCCTGAGGTATCGTAGGAGGTGCTTCACCTTGCGAAGGCTTTGCTGTGTTGGTTGTTGTAGATCTCGTGCTAGTTCTTTCGTCGCAAAGCTGATGTCTGGTCTTGTGTAGGTCAGCCATTGTAGCTTTCCTACTGCTCTCCTGTAGTCTGCGTGTTCTTGTGCCTCTAGAGGTGCATCATCGTTTGTGGATTGTTTCAGGGTTGCCGTCCCTGGAGTTGATGCTGGATTGCTTGCTTCCATCTTTGTTTCCTTCAGCAATGTAGTGATGTATTCCGGTTTGAGGCTCACCTCAAAGAAGTCTCCATTGTTGGATGTCTCTGCCAAGGAATTGGATTGTCTGACCAATTCCCAATGTGCCGGTTGGTCGTAGTAGGTCATCCACATATACCAGCACAAACATTGTCTGTTCATTGTTCCTGTACACGTTGGGTTCACTTGTGAGTCGAGACAGTCCCAATTGTTGCAGGACTTGTGCAAAGTGATCTTTCCAAGATTTGGGACTTGATCGCAGTCCATAGATTGCTTTGTTGAGCTTGCACACTGTGGTTGTGTTGTGACCACTTGGGTATAGTTCTGATGGTGGCCACATGTATAGATTGTCTGTCGCTGCTGGTGCATGTAGGAATGCTGTTGACGCGTCTCCTGCTTGTATCGTCCAGTGGTTGTGCTGTGCCATTGTCAGTAGGATACGTAAGACCCCAAAGATCGGTGTGCTCGCATAGATGTTGTCAAGGTCTTGGATTGTTTCCAGGAAACCTTTTGCTACTATGCGGCATCGAACTTCATCTTGTTTGGGTTTGTTAACCCACTTGGACTCTATGATTTTGTTCTTGTGTTCTTCTGGGACATCATTGTAGTTCATCTCTGTGAACACTCCTTGTGTCTTCATCGATTCTGCTTCTTCTTTCTTCATTCCTTGTTGTACTTTCAATGGATCAAGACCTTCATTGTCGTAGACGAAGGGTTCTTGTAGTATCCTTTCCACTTCTGCTTCTTGTTCATCTTCACAGGATGCTGTGGTGATCTTGTCACCTTTCCTTGTGGTGATTGTCACTGCTTGTATTCTCATCTTTGCTTTTGGTTGTTCTTCCTCTTGTCCTCGGTTTGCTGCTGTTGAGGATTGCGCTGTCCTTGATTGCTTGGATTGCGCTTCTCCTGTAGGTTCCTCGTGTTGTCGCTTGCTTGCTGGTGGTAATGGCAGTGGTGGTCTTGCCATTGTTGTTGGTGAAGTTGCCAATGGTGATGTTGCCATTGTCACGTCCATTGGCGGATGATGCATTGCCTGTGCTGGTAGTGCCAGTGGTGTCTCTTGTCCTGTCTGCGTGCTTGTATCTTCCACTGTAACGTCAGCTTGTGTGCCACTTGCTTGTCCGTTTGTGGTATTGTCAGCTGGTAGAAGCAATTGTGTTGGAACTGCCATTGGTGCTGTTGGCAAATTCCATGGATACACGTTGATGGTATCCAATAGTTGCTTGTCGTACTTGTCTGGCATGATCTGTCTTCGAATTGTTTTTGCTTAGATAATCTTGCCAGGCATGCCGACTATTGATTCTCCAGTCATTGTATCCCTTCCAAGCCAGATTCCTTTGAAGAATCTTGGCTCCATCTTGGGTTGTGCTTTTGTTGTTGGTATCATGTATTGTACTGTTTCTGCCATCTCGCATAGTGGTGCTTTGTGGTCCTTCTGCCATCGTCTTTGGTAGCTTTTTTGTCCATCATTGTGCATGGCATACCTGTTCAGTAGCCAGGCTGCATGCCGTACAATCCACGGCATGACCGGATGTTGTACGCTCAATGTGAGGTTGTAGCTTGTGGTCACTTGTTGTACCAGTGCTCGGACTTGTCCCATCAAGGTGCGATGGAATCGTTCAATGCTTCCCTGTGATTGTGACGAGTATGCCGGTGATTGTCGGATGTTGACGTTGTTTCCGAGCTTCAGCGCGACGGCCTTCAGTAGGTTCTGTATGTATTCTTCTTGGTCTGATTGTAGTGTCGTGGTAGATAGTGTTGCTTGTGCTCGTCCACATTGTAGACATCGTGTCAGGTATTGTTGTTGTTGTTGGTTCTTGTCTTGTACAAGAACTGCCATTGCCATGCCTGATTCGACATCTATTGCCGTGAGTACCGGTAGTACTTGTTTGTCTCCAAATGCTTTCATGTAGGTGAAGTCCACTTGTATCACTGGTTGTTTGCTTGCTTCTTTTGGGCGATTGTCTGTTCTTCCTTTGCTCTTGACACATATTGGGCACCATGAGCGATATGGTAAATGTGTCAGCTCATGTTCTAGCCTCTCTTGTCTTGTTGGTTGTTGTGGTGCCTTCATTCCTTTGGCGCGTTGTGCTTGTTGAGATTCATCTTCATTGTCCGTGTCGTACTCGTACTTATACGTCGCTTCTTCCTCAAAGTTTGTTGATCCTGTCCATTGTCTGTCAAGCTGTCTTGCTCCTGATTCCTGCCAATTGTCATGGATTGTGTATCCTCTTCCTTGTTCCGTTCTATTCACGAATGTTGTCCAGGTAGGCTTGAGTCTTCCAATGTCTGGACCATCATCTGTCTGTTGTGGTACGTACATTGTTGTCCGTGCTTGTACATGAACTCGTTTCCAATAGTGTCCTTCTCTGATCCAATAGTCTGTTGTTGGTGTCATTGTTGATGGATCAGGTACTGCCGTGGTTGTTGGTGCAGGTTTCTTCGTTGTGTGTCTGTATAGTGGCTCTCTGTTCGTCGGTTGTGTTGTCCCGTCTTTGTCCGGGATTCCCAATGTTGTGGATTGAGGTCGTGCCTGTATTGCTTGTGATGCTTTCTCTGTCGGCTCTGTTGTCTTCGCTGTTGTAGGTGCTGGTTGCGTTGGCGGCTTGTTCACTCTGAACCATGTTTCTCCTGTCCACGTGTCTCCTTGTATCACTCGTCGTTGTTCGTGTTTGCTCAAGTCATGGTATTGTTCAACAATGTCTTCGTTGTTCCCGTCTGTTCGCCGAATGATTGTTCGTCTGTAGTTGCTCAATGTCTCCAGTGGCACTGGGCAATTGTCTCCAGGAACAAAGAGAGCTTTCCTTTTGTTCCGGTGGTACCGTACAAGGTATCCTTCATTGTTGTAGTTCCAATAGTCGCTGTTGCCTCCAAGAACTTGTTGTGGTCCGTGTCTTGTCAGTGTTGTTGGGGCAATCATTGCAATCATGCCCTTTTGTGTCTGTCTCAGCTGTAGTTGTTGATGTTGTCCCAGGTTCATGACTGTTGCTGGCAAGTAGTAGAGATTGCGCTGCTGCACCAAGGGAACATTGAATCCCTTGTCATGGCGCATTGTTGGAGTGTCATTGAACCTGATGTCAAAGCCTTGTTCTGCCAGTCTGGTCACTGACAGGATTGGGTCATGAATGTCACACACATAGAATAGTATGACAATTGGTTGTCCTCTTGATTGCATGTAGACCCATCTTGTTCGTCACTGTCCTGAGGTTTGGGCTTTGTGCTTGGTCGATCTTGTACACTGGATAGTTGTCTGCAAACCATAGTGGACAGACATGTGTGGCTGCTCCACTGTCGATCATGATGTGCATAGTGTCTGTTGCGCCGCCGCTTGTGGTATCTGTCTTGTAGTCATTGCCATTGCTGATCATGGCGATGACATGGATTGGTGTCATGTCATTGTTGCCATTGGATGGGATTGGCGGAAGTGCCAATGGCTGTTGTCCTTGTTGTTGTCTCGTGTAGTCCTGACAGTACCATCCGTTGTCATAGTAGTCGTCGTACCATTGTGCAGTTGCATCCTCAATGTCAGGGCGTTCTCCTTGTCCAATATTGTGAATTGCCACTCGGCAGTCTTTGGCAAAATGTCCTGTTCTTCCACATCTGTAGCATGTATCTGTTGCTTGTCTTCCTTTGTTCTTTCCTTTGTTGTTGTATCCTTTGCTGAATCCTTTGTTTCCTTTGTTGCCTCTTCCAAATGGATTGCCAAAGCCAATCGGATTGTTGTTGTAGTTGTTGAATCCTTTTGCTCCCTACTTTCCTTTTCCTTTGTGGTTGACGCTGTAACTGTTGTAGCCGTGGCCGTTGTATCCTCCGTAGCCTTTGCCTTTGTTCTTTCCTTTTCCTTTCCCTTTGTAACTGTTGTACTTCCCTTTTCCTTTGTGGATTGCGTCAATGTCCATGGGTGCTTGTCCTCCACCAAA
Organism: Durusdinium trenchii; assembly: GCA_963970005.1. Classification (NCBI taxonomy): domain Eukaryota; class Dinophyceae; order Suessiales; family Symbiodiniaceae; genus Durusdinium; species Durusdinium trenchii. Next base: position 120,836 of record CAXAMN010012348.1, read on the forward strand.
GCTTGTTGCTACACTGGATGATTGTGATCGTAATTGTTGTAGTTTGCTGAATGCTGTTGTTGATCTGTAGTACTCAATGATTGTTTGTTTGACTCGTGCATAGTTTGGCCTTTGTCCTGAAAGCAGTTGTAGGTGTTGTTGTAGTGGTCCACTTGGCTCATTGAGCAGTACGGCAATCTTCACGGAGTCTGGGAGTGTTTGTCCATTGTCTCGCTCAAATCGTTGTAGCTCAAATTCCCACGTGGAAAATGATTCTTCGAAGTTGTTCTTGTCAAATGTTGGTTTCAACAATCTTGTCAAGTGTCCTATGGATCTTGTCCCCAATGGGATGGAGAAGCGGATGCACAATTGTCGGTACATCTCGAAGCCAATTGTGTTTTGGTATTGTCTGCAGACTGTAGCTGCTGCTCCTGTTGTTGTGTTGATGAGGATGTACCTCAAATTTGTGCTGAGGCGAACATGTCGTTCACCATCTTCGATTGTTGATGCCGCTGCTCGTAATTGTACCTCTGTGAGTTCTGCTGTGCCTCGTTCTGCTGCTTGTTGTAGTTCTGTGTAATCATTGTCTTGCAATCCCATGTATGCTGTGAACTTGTACTTCCATTCCTCGAACGTGCCATAGTCTCCATTGAAGAAAGGTGGTTTGAGTTTGTATCTGTTCATGTTTGCTATGTTTGTTGTTGTCTCATCTTCTGGAACTGGAGGCAGTCCATCTCCAGCTTGAGCTGCTGCTTGTTGTGCTGCCATTGTTGCAGCTGTGCAAGCTACCTGTTGTAGGGTCAAGGCTTGCTCTCCGTTGTCTGTGTTTGTGGGCTTGTTCCTGTTGTTGTATTGGAGCTCGCCTGGATTGTTGTTACCAGGATCCTTGCTCCGCTACCATGTAAAATTCAGCAGCTGTTTGTTTGTCGTTTGTTTGTGCACGTCTCTGTATTGTTTTCCTCTGGCAACTGTCCTTAGGCTCAAGGCCTCGATCCAAGGTGCATTGTGTAGCACCATGCAATTGTACATGAGCAGTACGATGGAGTAAATGAACTATTGTAAAAGAACTTGTCTCTTGACAAATTCACCATTCAATACTAGATCCCCAGTGGGCAACGATTGATAAATTCATGTAAATGACAAGTCTTTGGACGATACTCAACTATTTAACACAAGATCCAATGTTCACAAAACCTGACAGCATCATGCAAAAGCCTACGAAACCAGACGAAGCAACACCCTCTCTCCAGGAATTGTGGAGAACCGAACACAAAGTCAGCAGCCAACGCTCTCAAAATACAACGCCATATCCACAAAAATCTATATAGTACAAACGAACATATGCCCAGCACCACCCATGTCGGGTGGTTAGATGGAAAGTAGATAGTCAGGGGATCTATCGACCACCCGTCGGGATCCTTGGGGTAAATCAGATCAAGGTCGAACCGTCCGCTTCCAGCCCTGCTTCCAGCCTCCAAGCCCCGTTGCATGATCTCAGCTGGGAAGCTGGCTTCTCGCTGACTCTTCGCCAGCATCCCGAGCAGGGGCATCATCTGGGTCTCCACTCCGGCCAGCCCGTCCGTCACAAGGCTGGCGTCCTTCGCATCCGCGGACGCGGTGGCCAGATCCAACAACAAGGCCCCAGAGGAGTCCCGTTCTTCGACCTCAGTGATGGTCAGGGCGGTCAGACCCACTCACCCCCCCCCCCCCCCCCCTCACCCACTCACTCACTCCGCTTCCACTCACTCCGCTTCCACTCACTCCCCCCCGCTTTCAGGGAGTGGCATTTGGACATTTCCTTGTGTGACTCCCTCACGCAACGCACGCGCGACAGAGGGGGCTGGAAGAGGTGTGATGACACGAGCCGCTGCGACACGACCCGCGGTAGGGGGGAGGCCGATATACATGGAAACTTCACTCATGTCAAGAAAAGATTCTTAAGTGTTCTGCACATTTCTGCACCATAAAAAAAAGGTGGTGATCCTTCTGCTTTTCCTTTCGCATCTACAATGTCACAGGTGTTGGCTGATCACAAACAGTATTCCAGCGTAAATGACTGCTGCAGTATTCCCTGCTCAGGTTGAGGAAGAACTGAGTTCGCCGCTGCCACACTCTCCTCAAAACAGCACCAAATCCGCGTGAATGGCGTTGCATGCCTCGGGAATCTTGCAGTGAGTGGAAGGACATCTGCCGTCCCGACAGTGCACTTGGGAGCATGTCCGGAGAAAAGAAGAAGACCTAACGAGATTGACCCCTCAAGCGAGACAACTTGTCTCGCAGCAAAAACCATCAGCTGCTTTTCACCTACCGTAAGAACCCCTCATTGTGCCCACACTGCAGAAAAGCCATGATGCGTGTCCAAGATCAAGAGCACTCCGTCCGAGACCTTCATGGCCCGAAAGAAGGCGCTCTCGCGGGGATCCTCTGGGATCTCCTCGTCCACCCGGTGTTGGTTGTTGGCATAGGCACAGACCTTAAAAAAATCACCGGCGAACCCTGGAACAGAAAAAACAGGTTCCCCAGGTTTGGGGATTTATATGATATATGATGATATATGGATATATGGATTTACCCAGTTAGTTCAGGAAAGTAACAAAAAAAAAACGTAATAAGCAGAACCAGGAGACCCAGTAGGGACTCTCTCTCCCAAGATCACGGACCGTCAAATGCTTCCGGAGGCAGGCGACAAAGTTCACAATGGGTTCCTGAAAACTGGCCGTCCAGGAACCGGACGGAAGCATTTGAAAAGAATCCACCGGTGTGGGAATTCACCCAGGTTTGAACATGTATACCCCTGGGAGTCGGTCAAAATATAAAAAGAAGGGTCTGACGAACGGTGACCCAAGTGACCCGGAATGTCCTGAAACCTTCAGTCGGTCAAAATATAGTCGAACTGGACTTCGTTCGGGTATAAATCACATTAAATAAACCTGATCCTCCGAACCAACCAGGGTTCCTTCCATGCATGAGACACAAACCATTGCGGTCGCTGGGCTTCTGCCTCACGGGAGACCAGTTCCACGTAGCTGCAACCCTTATGGATCTCCATCATCCACGGGCTCACCCAGGCATCTCGTCCTCCCCTACCCTGAGTGGAAGGCAGAATGATCCAGTTATTGGCGTGGTACAAGTTGAAGGTCTCAAAGGCAAGGGCCTGACCAGCTGCAGGGCCAAAGGTCTCGTACCAATAAGGTGCCATGTCCTTCACGAAGTCCAACAAAGCCTCCAACTGCACCACAGTGATGCCACGGAACTCGGTCGCGCCAATGGAGCAAATCTGCATGGCAGAAGGGCCCAGTTGCGAGTAGTCCGACAATGTGACACATCCAGATGCAGACTGAGAGAGAACTTCGTGCAAGATCTCGTTGGGTGCAATCTTCCGACCTTCAATTGAGAGGAGTCGGTTTCCCAAATGCTGCGCCTGAGCCGCCTGTTCGATCTTCCGTTCACCCCAAGTCTCTTCCCATCGAATGGCATCCAGCGCCATCATCTTGTGGTCCACCGCGATAGACATCTCGGAGGCATCGTGCCCTGGCACCTTCATGAAGATCACAGCGGAATCAAATGTAAATGAAGTCATTCCCGCCACACCTGCGGACCAAACTGCTCCGCAGGGTAAGTGAAACCGCACCGCGGGCCAAGCTGCACCGCGAGGTGAAACCAAGTGTGATTTGTGTGATGCACGCCAATCTGACATGAAGTGTTGCTCGGAAAATTGCTACTTAGTAGCAAGGTTGTGTGAGATTGGAATGATACTGTGATTCTCTTTCATCCGAATTCCCTGACTTGTGACACACTTTGAACAAAACTGCACGGACTGATGCCTGTCGTTTGAACCAAATCCAAGCAGGATGATGTCAGACACGTGTCTCTTGCAGGTGGGTCAAAGGTGATCACGTTTGGGTGACGTGTCAAATCTCCTAAAAGTGCAGGTGGGTGAGGAGAAACTGAGTTCTAGACAGCCCTGACTTGGTGCTGGAAGCCTTTCACTTCTCCCGCTTCTTCAACACCAATCGTTCCAAAGCAAGTGACATTGAAGTGGATGGTCTTAGGCACACACGCGGTATGATTCGGCACGGTGCAGGCTGGCCTCAGGATTTGCGGTGTACCGCACAGCCCAATGACCATGGTTGTCGCGCCAAAAAAACCGCTGCTTTGGTTGTCTTGGAACTGTTGGACGGCAAAATGTGAAGAGAAAGTCCCTGGACCCTCCTGTCGGGGTGTCCTGGCTGGACTACCCCACACTACCTATAGGCTTCCAGACGGGGCACCCCGTGTCGGGTCCTGGTCTGTGAAAGCAACCATGTCAAAAGCCCATAAAGGGCCTCTTTGACGTCGCAGAGACTCGGAAGATCGGGTTTTTGGTTTGTGGAAGGTGGTCCCCAACGCAATCCAAAGGTGAAGTATTTCACCATGGACCAGGGCGCCCTACAGGTCTGTCTGACAGTGATAAGACCAATCTTGATTTGGACTTTGCGGCCGGTCTCGAAGCGTATCGGTCTTGGCTAGCCAAGACCGATCAACCAGAAACTCGGACACGGGCAGTGGCTGGGTGCGGATGGAACCGGCTTCCCAAATCGGACAAGCGCTCTGCCTGATCTCTGCCTGATCTCACTCGTCAGAGTGCTCTTGCTTGCCGGAGAAAATCACCAGTGGATGTCGAGAAGTCAGAGGGGTTGGCCAAGTGAGTTGAGTAAGGTTCCAGAGTGAGTTGACGGGGAAAAGACCCCGGATCCGAATGTTCAGAGAGCACCTGAGCACCTGAACCTTCGGGATCTCTTCGAAAAACGCACGGGGGCACCTCGTGCACGGTTTGGGCAACATCTGCAAGGTGCTGAACGCTGAAGGATGGCGCTGGAATCAGCGATCTGTCACCCGGCGACCTGGATTCCACTGGTACAAAAAATGTTCCCTTTTTCATCTGAACCAGCCAGTTGGTTGGCATAATGTTGTTGCAGCAGTTGGAAGATACGGTCTCACGCGATCTCACGCGGTATCGCCTGAAAACACCCTCCAACAGAGCTTGTCTGGACCCAAAAAAGAAAAAACTCTCCCAGTTGGGTATCCCCGAGGTGAGGAGTCCTTTTTCAGGTCATCAAAAACCCTCTGGTGCTCTGGTGCGCAAAGGCCGGAGCAGGTGGTCCAAACGTGACGCCTCATGAACACGGGTGTGGATCACCTTGAAAATCGCATCTTTAAGTATCTTCGAGTCCTTTTAAGTCTATCAGGATGTATAGGACTATAGGGACTATCTATCAGGATGTATAGGGACTATCAGGACTATCAGGATGTATTTCGGGGAATATTCTCACATCCTCACTCCGATCTTGCCGCATACTCTGTCCCTGCTTCAGAACAATGCCAAGTCATTGTGGCTCTTGGCTCGTACCTTGGCTGTTTGCCCTAGTTTCGTTCGCATGATGTTTGGTGAAAAACAAAAAACATCCCTTCTCTCTTCGCCAAGTCACGTCCACCTCCCTCAGCGCGGCCCCCACATTGGCATGGGGTTACTGTATCGCAACTTCGGGTGGTGGACATGTTTTCCAACATGTCTCAAGTCTACAGGCCTCCTCTGGAAGGTTGAGATCTTTAATAGATGAGCCTTTCTAAGTCGGGTACTGGCATGGATCACAAGTGTGTAGCACCCAAAGATCAAACTCGTCCTGGGATGTTACACAAAATGGTAGACACAGCCAAGTCATGCACTCGGTTGATCTCTGATGGCATGCAGCGAAACTGCGGGCGAAGTAGCTATCCCTGGATCCTCCACCTGTGCAAAATGTCTGCCTTTGGGCTGGTTGTATAGATGGCAAGGCAGAAATGTGACATCGTTGGAAGAAGTAGACTTCCCCTTTTGCCATCACTGCTTGCTGGTGCATGCACATCTGAAAGAGTCCACTGAGCGTTTCAAGAGTCTACTGTTCTCACGAGAAACAATCTTCCATGTTGAAGCGCTGCTGTTGCTTTCATCCTCGCTATACCGCTTCCAAGCCTCAAAACCAAACCAAGCCAGGGCTGCCAGAGCTCTCTTTTCGGCTTCGGCAGGGAACGGGTCAGAGCTCAGAACCTCAGCATAGGCCGCACCGGGGGCCTTCCTGGCCCCCCGGACCGAGTGGATGGTGGTCTTTCGCGTGGTCTTTCGCGGGTTGAAGATGGTTGATGACCACCTGGGAATCCAGTCCAAACCAGAAACAAATGGTTGGAGCCCAATATGGGCCATTGAAATACTTCATACAGTATACGAAATGGCTGGGACTGGGGAAACATCCATTTGTTTCTGGTTCTTTGGTTTCCCAGGCAGGGCCACAAAACAACCCTTTCTTTCTTTCTTTCTTTCTTTCTTTCTTTCGCGTCTTCGAAGGCTGCCGCCCCTCCGCTCGGGCTACAGGGGCTGCTCCTCCGTCGACCCCACACATTCGCTTGGACGAAGACCACGGAGCCAACATCCAACAGTTGGTCGCCGAGGAGTCTCGGACCCCCCTGGGGTGACAAGAACCACGGTTCGATCAGTCCAAGTCAGTCGGACGATCACCCCGGACCGTGGGTGCACCGGTCGACCGTGTGGCCCTACCGGTCGAGCGTGGGTCGAAACCACGACGGCGGTTGGTCGGCGGCGGAGTGGGTGCGTGGCGCCATCGATCTGGTTTTGGAGCATCGACTTCCAGTACTCCATCTTGCAAAAATCAGTACCCATCATCAGGGGGTTGCCCTCAGGCTTAAGGATTTAACTCACTCATCCCAAGCTCCTCCAAAGATACGCCCGTTGATCTGTGTGAATCTGTATGCACTACACATCCTGATGGTACTGTGCCAGAGCAGGCTCGAAGCTGCCTGCTGAAGAGCCAGCTCTTCTTCTTGCGTGTGTAAATCCCCTCCTGGTGTGCAACGTCTGCGAGGGGCGGCTTAGCCAGTGAGCGATGTCTGTGTTCACAGCTGGATGTTGGGGCAATTTCGACCAGCACTCTTAGACGAACTCAGGCTTCTTCTGGTGATTCTTTGTTTGTCACCCAAGTCAAAAAGGCTGACTTTGCAACCCAAAACATCCCAAAGCATGGAAACTGCACCTGGCTGCCACGCGAACTAGGTGAAATCATGGAAGTTGAAGTTAGGAAGAACTAGGTGGAGTCATCAACCCCGCCCAAAGAGGACTTCTAAAATGGAGGAGTTTCGGAGAACGTGGTGAAACCATGCGCTGTTGGCGGCCAGTGGGGTCGATATGAGTCCATTGGGGTGTGGATGATCAATCCAGACCTCTGTAACGGATGATCATTTGCAGACCTGATTCCCATGTTCATCGTGGACCACCTGCGCCCAGAGACCGAGACCAGGCCCGAGATGGATACAAAGGATGAAAGCCTTACACATTCATGGATCCTTGAAAACTCTGGTCCTACAACTCCACGAAAACCATGATATAAACATTGTAAGGGTGATCCGAATCATGACTTTCCAGGAATTACTTTGGTGGTGACATCTCGTCGAACTGAGCTTTGGTAGAAGCACCCGCCAGTTGAAGGGGGTCTCCGACATGGTGGCTGAAATGGAGACGACCCAAAGTGGCAGGTGGCGACCTCGGTCCAGGGTCCAGGTGACCTCTCGGAGGGTCCAAGTGACCCTCTTGCTGGGGGTCTAGAGTAAACCACCCAACCTTGGTGTCTCGACATTCTCGACTCCCCTGTCCTTGCCCGCCACGAGCACCACGGAGGCCATCCCTGGGTCAAAGCGGCAGCCGAAGCGTCACCGGGACGTGTTGCTCTTGTCGCGTTGCTCGACTGGTTTCTGTCGACTGAAGTGCAAAAAGGCATCCAAACACCCGAAAACGAGGCTGAAATGCGTCCGTCTACTGTTCTTCCACCCGAAAATCCGGTAGTAGGCAGGTGCTAGAATCAGATGTCGAGAATGTGTAGCAGCATCTCACGTGGCGCAATGTACCAACTATCCCCC
>CAXAMN010012348.1:137908-159959 GCA_963970005.1 Durusdinium trenchii
GAGGATTTGAGTTAAAAGCTGCGGTCCAATGGCAAATGAGAAGGGGCGTGTTTTTGAAATGAGATCAAAACATGAGTTTTTGAGATATTTTGAGATAGGATAAGGCTACTGGTACTACCTGCCACAATACTATTAAAAGAAAAACTCCAGAAACATGCCAGGCAGACCTCTGTGTTGATGAAGAGGAGGTAGAATGAAGCACAGCAACAGCAGCAACAGCAGCAAAAATAGGATGTCCGGCGAAGCTATGTATTATGAATATCCCAGAGTCAATTTTTATCCAGAGTCTGATTTAAAAAAATTGCTGATCTTATATATACTACATTATATTTGGTGAATCTGTTAGACTGGTTCTCCTAACAACATGCCAGCAGCGACTCTACACAGTGTGCGTAGAAGGGGTTAGTCACAGACTTGCTGGTTCAAAATTACAAAGTGCTAGTTGTACACAGCTACAGAGATGTAAGAGGTGGCTGCAGTGGAGGTTCAGCTCCCGGGATCAGTCCAGATCATGTTGGCTGTTTGGTTTCCCACCTCAAGAATGTCCACAGTCTTGGAACGCCACACACCAACGTGGCAACATCGCTTCCACCCACCACAGCCCCCGTGCAACGGTCCCCGCGTGTGGCCTGCATCCTTCGGAGAAGCTCCGCCTCCAAAGCCCCGCGCACGCAGCGCCGTCGCGGCAGGGTGCCCTGCGGCGGCACCGTCTGCAGTCCGCTTCGCCGGCATGGTGAAGTCGAAGGGGTGGACAGCCGCCAGCGCAAGCCCCAGCCCCAGTGCCAGCCGTCGCATCACACGCACCATCGATCTTTGGATCGCCCAAAGAAATTCGACCAAGGGGTGGCGAGAAGCTTTAAAGCGCTGGTGAGAGCCCAAATCTGCAGCTTTCCACATGAGCTATTGAGAACAAGAACTTGGTGGAGTGAAGGATCTCAAGATATCTCAAGTCTTGAGGTTGAAAGACGTCCATAAGAAGGGAGTCCAAGAAGTTCTGAGTGCCCTCTGTTTTGATCGGAACTTGGACCATATTTTGGGGTGGTTGGTCAAAATAGAAGTTACTCAGGTTCTTGGAAATAGCCTCACCCTGCCAAGCATCGCTGCGCTACGTCCAAAAAGATGAGGCCTCAGCAGAGCTTGCTGACAACTGCATGCGACTGCACGCATGCTCGCTGACCCCGACCGCATTCCGCCTCGCTTTCCGCACGCATGTTCTTGGAACTTCGAAAAAGGAAGGATGGATTCATAGGGCTTTAAAAGGCAGTGCAACTTCGGTTAACTAAGGAGTGGCAGCCGACCCAGCAGCCCCAGCAACGTTGAGGAATTTAGCTTGTAGCACTGTAGGACGCAGATATCTAGCCCACAAGTGACAAAAGGGAAGCTTGCGGTTCTGTCTCACTTGTTTTGACCAAAACAAACCAAAACAATTCCCAACTCCCCTGCCAGCCCCCCACCCAAAAAGAACACAAAGCTCCGCTGCTTTTGCAGTGCGCACGCAAAGCCCTTCGGAAGCGAAACCCGCTTCTCTGAGCGTCCCGACTGCCCCGGAGACTCTGTGGGTCTAGAGATTGGCTCCAGAGCAGCACGGAATCTTGCAGTGACTCCGGCAGCGTCTGCCTCGGCGCGAGCATTGGAGCATGAAGCGCCGCGGAGTGTGGAGATCCCCGTCGACGGTCTTTGGGCGGATTTCAAGTGGACCGAAATGGATACAAATGGTGTTCAAAGCAGCTTAAGGAGGGATGGACTTTTCGATCGGGTCATGACACAACTGTTCCCCATGTCACAGGATAACCTCAGGTTAGCCTCACCCTTTAGCTTTGGGGCTCGTGTTTTTTGTGGGCTGCCGGTCGAACCGTAGATCGCTGGTCGCTAGAGTGACATTCACCTGCCAGCGATTTCCCGCACAGGTACGACCGGTGGAGCCTGGATGCCCCGTCTGGCGATCCCCAACTCGACCTCTTGGGAAAGACACACAAAGCTCGCCTCCGTTTTTTCTTTCAGATCCGATCGTCGGTTTCTGAAACAGATCACCAGATGTTTCTGTTCCAGTAGATCTCTTGAGCCCTGCTTGACCCTTCTGCCGTTTTGATGGGTAGCCACTGTCCACCCGTTGCCGTTTTCGGGGGGCCCACCCGACAGGACTGAACTCCCCACCGCGACGGCTTCAGACGAGCAGCACGTCGGGAAAGCGTCGCCCCTGGGCATCCAACATCGACAGAGAGAGCCTGCGCTCGACCGCGAGGCCGCGCTGGTACAGGCGGCGACGCGACGCTGGCGCGTTGAAGTGGAAGGATCTCAGGGATGTATATAATCTAGGCAGTGGAATGCCTATCATGTCCTTTCTTGCACATGGGGCAGTGATCATCTGGAGTCCAAAAACTGCTGCTGCCTGGACAATACATACAATTGTGGATCTTAAACTGGTCAGACTGCTTGGAGTGTCCAAACTCCATCGAATGCTATCTACGTGTCTAGGACGATTCTACTGGCATATGATTCGTCTGTCTGGAGAAAAATGACCGGTTTGTACTCAACAGGAACCTGCGAGCATCTTTTACCATGCAAAAAGCTCATCTTGAATCGATGGAGCATCAGATCCTCTTTATCGCCGGTCTCCAAAGTTTTTATCACCCTCCACTACGTTGGAAAAGCGCCAAGTGGAAACGGGAGATCGCTAGGTTCCGGACATGGGGGATTGTTGGGAGTTGCCTTGAGGTAGATTTGACGTGTTGCCCATGTCTAGCCCATCCAACCCCACACATGAAACGCCTTTTTTTCTGCCCCTCCATATCACACCACCACACCACCCACATACGCAGCGCGGTCCGGTCTGCTCCGACCCGGGACGCGAGAAAAACCCCGTATCGTCCGCCTTGCCGAAAAGTCCGTGAAGGACCAACTGAAGAGGCTGACCACCAGAATGTTGCACAGAACGCCTCACCAGGCGAGCGCCAAGTTCCAGCGAGCGCAGAAGCTCAAAAGAAGGGGAGCATGATTGCCTTCAACCATGTCCTCCAGAGAAAATACTGGTACTGTTTATCATGCTGAATAATCTAATTGCATGGTGAACACTAAGTCATTCCCATGCTTCAAAAGTGCTCCTTTCAGCTTGGGGCCCTCTTTTCTGGCAGGAGTCGTGCTCCTGCCCCTCACTTGAGAATCCACCACGAGAAAAGGGCTTGTGGGACGATGCGTCGTCATCAGCAAGCCTTTGGCAAAGGCATGCGTCCAAGACCTGAAACCGAAATAGATGGATTTACCCCTCTTCTGGTTTTCATCGAAGAAACACCCAACCCGAAAAAAAACATCGGATCCCAAAAACCCATCTTTTGGATTTCTTCACTGTCCAGAGTCTCAGTCCGCGACCTATCCTCCCAGTGGGTCTTGCAGGGCAGTTTTCGCTTCTGCACGGTCTTCCGTTTCCCCCCCCATGAGTCCCTTGTGGTCCGAGCGGTGACAGCTGATCCAAATGGCATCACCACTCAGCCTTTCTTTGCCTTTCTTTGCCTTTCATCTTGAAGCCTTTCCTACCCACCCCAAGAGACAACTAACTCACAAGCCTTTCCCCCTGCCGCGCCTAGGGCCACCTTCACGCCAATGTCTTCCATCTGTTTTACACGCTCCTTGTGCATGTAACTGGTCTTCATCAGCTCATTCCTCCGAAAGGATTGAGATCAGTCTGCGATGTTTGGCGTTCCAAGGGGCGGCTCGGGGGGTCGCTACACTCCACCAGGAAACCTGTCGAAGCAGCCTGAGGAAACCAAGACATCTCCGAGAAAGACCGAGCGAAGATCGAAGACCTGGAGGAAAGTTTCAATCGACCTCTACAGTTAAAGGCAACGAATAGCAAAGAGACTTGGGTCTATCACATGGACCCAGGGCCCAGTGGATGCTGATGCTTCAGCAGGCCGACAGTTCAAGACATGATGATCAGCCTTTTGACTGACTGTTAACAGGTCATAGGACAAGCCCTATTAAGAAGACATGAAAAATGACACCCCGAAACCGTTTCTCGTAAGCCAAGGGGGCCCCCAGCATCCGGTCAATGGAGGGAACTGTTCTACCTGGCCCGGGAACTGGCGTTTGTCCTGGGAGCATCACGTATTTGGGTCTTGGTGATGTGAAGCCCACACACCCGTAGGCAGAATGCAGGATCTACCAAGTGCCTACCGAAGTTTTTGAGCCAGACATGGGTCTGATCCAAGCCAGACATGGGTGTGTAGCTCAAGGTATGCAGAGACCTCTCTGGCAACGAACATCGACCCTTGAAAAGGATCTCCCGATCTCCGCGATCAAACGACCGTCGCCTGCAACGACAGGCAACGACCATCGTCTGCACCTGCAGGATCCACAGACCGACGGTTCACTCCTGCAGACACTCAGCAGCTGCTTGTCCACCCAATCTTCCGCCAAGATCTGGAGGCATAAAGCTGGAGGCTGATCACGGAAGAGGCAGATCAGTCTTGATTCATAACCCCTAGAGATGGAGCACAAAACCACTTCTTTGCGCTTGGGAAAAGCTTGATGCACTTTCGGCGTCTACCTTCCGTTTGGGGCGGCCGGGTGCCGGGAAAGGCCGGAGGCCCCTCGGATCTTCTGCACGTGGGGACTCAACCGTCCTTTCCCACCCAATTTGGATCTTCCACCGACTCGGCTTCGACACCTCGTTGAAGCCAAGTCGAAGACATGGCGCGCCCCGTTTGGATCCGCCTGTTCCCGGAACTCATCGAATGTGACCCCTTTCAGGTCCTGGCAGGGGATGAGTTTGGCAGGGTTATTGGGCAGGGCAGGGACAGAGCAGGGCAGGGCTGTTGGTATAAGGTTTGGTTTTTCCATTGGTGAACGAACATGATTAAAACAAGAGTTGCAAAGGATGAACACAAATACTTGCTGAACCTGAGGGTCTTTGGTCATCAAAATATGCTAAGAAATCGGGCCTCTTGAGAAACTGAATTCCCTGGAAACCTTGGACCCAACTACGAATGAGTGATTGTACCATTGTGATACTTGTCGAGGGTTCTTCACACGCAAACTGGATATTCGGAAATCCTCAAACATTTGCTGCAGGTTGGAATGTCCAGGAGGTTTGGTCACTGGTCATCCGGTTCAACGTGGAACATGTTCCATGCTCGAATCGGTCTTTCCTCAATCAATAAGTCAACAATAGTAAACACACGCACCCGATGTCCATGGGATACGAGAGAACACGAGGCGAAGGGAAAGGTCCCGCCCCCAGACGAGTTGTTGTCGAACCCCTTGCAAGCCCAGGCTTGGGCCACTGCGCATGGCTCTCAGCTCTCGCCACTCTCCACGGGCCCGGTGAGTGCGGAGTTACAGTCACTGTCGCGGTCGACCGACACGTTCCGCGCGTTCGGATGCCGTGGGGAAACGGGAAGGGGAATCGACCAGTCTACCCCACCAGGGGCGAGGGGACTCGGGTGTCACCGAATTGAGACACCGAGTTCTTGCCTGGTTTGTTTCGGTTCGCGTTGATCCTTCGTCCAACGCGTGCCAGGTGGAGAGTTCACGCAACAAGTGTAGCTTTACCTGTCTTTCACGGCAGGGCTCCTCCTCCTTAGGTCCTAGGTCGTTGGAACATGAAACCACCGGACGACTTGCTTGTTTCTTCTCCAACCGCCAATATTCAATAGACCATGGACGCACGGTGTTCAGCCACTAACAAACCACCCCCGCTCAAGCAAAGAGACCCGGAGGCTTCGCCACTCACAAACCATCCACCTGCAAAATCGCCTGCTCTTCGGGGAGCGCTTCGGAGTCCGTCTTCCACCGGCTTCCACCGGCTCCCTGGCTCACCCCCCATGTCCCGACCATCTCGGGACTGAGGGGTGGGTGATGCCCCCCACCTCGGAAATCCACGAGGCAACGGAGGATTTGGTGCTCTTGTGACCTGCATCTCGATCCTGAGCGCACCCGGCGCGCGGTCGGAGCCCAGGTCAGAGCCCCCGTGACCGCTCGCGGGGGGTCGGAAACCGAAGGAAGGACGGCGTTCGCGGCGTTCGGCGCGGCGTTCGGGCACTTCAGTCATCTTCCAGGGCACAACACCGGCGCTCAGGGCATCGACTCAGTCCATGTTGATGAGAAAGGAAGCATGCCAGAAATAGGATTTGGCAAAGGGGATTGCAGGTCCATCTTCTCTTGGAGAAGTTTTCATTTGGAGCCTGCTCCATCCCTCTACAAACAAACGGGTAGCCGGCCCCACCCTTTGCTTAAGGATCCTTTGAGGTCCAACCCACTCGCTACCCCGCGTCCCGTGTTCTCCTCGCCTGTAGAGGCCCAACCGACATGCGACATGCTCGACATGGCTAAAATGTCTCATGTCAGCGTCCAGAAAACGCCCAAACCGCTGAACCGGCACCGAAACCGAAAGAAACCTCCTACCGAAATGCTCCGAACAAACTATAGGGATTTGAGGGTCCGGACCCCTCCATAGGGTCTGGCCTCTACTTAGCAGGGTGCATGAAGCCTCAGGGTAAACCCTTTCGACACTTCCGACATCACAACGCGCACGGCCAACCCATTCACGACCACGGGGCGATCAAAGCTCTCAAAAAGCAAATTGAAAAGTAAAAAAGCTTTGGAAAACGTGTGGTCCTTATTGTCGATACGCCATGTTTCAGCCTTTCATGTCTCTCCCCCACCCTCACCAACCCCGCGCACCTGGAGCCTCGACACGGCCTTCTTCGCACCGAGTCGCATGGAAGGGCAAGTGCTCCGAGGTGTTGCTGGCGCTGCTCTCGATCCGCTCCAAGGGCTCCTCCTGGGCAGAACCCGGACGACGAGGAGTCCCACCCGTCGGACGCGGTCCGACGAGGTCGAACACACATCGGATGGATGAGCCGGGAAGGCTCCTGGGAAGAGCACTTGCCCTCTATCAAAAAGGGGAGTGAACTCCAATTGCATGGGACGTGGGGCAGGTCGAAGTTCTTCTTGCCCTGCAGCGATGCCAATCTGAGATAGAACGGAGAAGTGGCCCCAATCACCCCCGGTTCGAGCAGCCGAGCTGCAAATCATCAAGAAAACTGGCCCATCTTCTTGTGCATGACTTGCACGGCAGTCTATTTGAGATATGTTAGATGTAAAGTTTCATGGTTTGAATCAGACTCAGTGATTCGACCGGTTCGGCGGTATCCCAAGAGCAGGGACGATGATAAAAACTTGACATGGGATATGCAAAGCTCCATATGGGACACGTTTAAAAAAAAAAACTGAATATATTAACTAACTGTAATATATAATAGCAATATAGCAATAAGCTTTTAAAAACTTCCTGATGGTGGAGCTTTGATTGATAGCCCCATTGGAAGGTCATTGATTGCAAGGCAAGGGCGCCCACTATCAACTGGCATTGGAAGTCCTTGATCGCAAATCCTTGAAGTTGCCTTCACATCTTGCACCCTGAAAAACTCCGGCAAATACACAGCCAGGGCATATAGATCATACAGCAGCGGCAAATGCATCGCCTCTCAAGCTGCCCGGCCCAACATGTTTGCGAACAGGAGATTGGTTCTCAATCTAAACTTCCTGCTTAGTGGTGAAAACTGGTCCCCTCACTCAAGGACGAAAGAACGAAGGTCGGGATAAAGTAAGGAAGTAAGGAGGGAAGTCTTGAAGAATGCTCAGCATGTCTTAACAATGAAATTACACTGGCATAGACCCCAAATAGCAGCCAACTCTATCAACAACAGCACCTGAGACAAAATCAGCAACATCAGCGGCAAACAAAACGTTGATCACATAGGCAGAGAAGTGGGGAGACAAGTTTGGAGACATGCAAGGAGACAAGTGGGGAGACGATGCAGCAGCTGCACCGGTGGACGGAAATAAGAACCCAAAACCTGTTTTCAGCTATCTGGAAAAAAAAAACGAGTTCACGCTACCACCAGTCAACCTGCCACCAGCCAACCTGCCAATTCTGCTACCGACCGCCCCGAGACCCCCAAAACCTCGCGAGACCGCTCCCGTCCTCACTATCCTGGCGGCACGGGCCACAGGAAAGCCCAAAACCACCAGGTATGGATTGGGTGTGGCTCGGTTTAGCTCGGTACGCCCCCAATGGTCCCCATTTGGCCCAAGACAGGGCTGCAAAATCTGAGGGCCAAAGACTATAGTGTCCAAAGCTACTGGGTGGAGACCAGACATGGTGGACACGGCTCATTCTGCTCTGCCCAGATCGGAATCATGACCTTTGGAGGCCATTGCTATTAGGTTGGAGGGTGGAGGTCGGCCAAAAAGAAAGTGCGCATTTCACAAGTGGGTTGATTTCTACACCAGTTATTGTAAAAGGATGCAAAAGGTATTGTGCAGGAAATGTGAAAAATTCTGCTACATTCCAATTCACGCACCATGGAAGTTTGCAGCAAGGCCACTGGAAAAACCATGACATGTGGCCAATTCCTAGCAAGACTCTGTGGCACTTTGCTTCACAGGAATACATCTCCAAATACCTGGATCTTCCAACGATGCAAAATGTCTGCCTTTGGGCTGGTTTCTAGATGAAGGGGTATACCGGTATACCGTAAATGTTGCACAGTTGGAAGATCCAGGCATCTGCAAAGCACCTTGCAGCGCCCTATAGGGCCTCCCCCAAAATGGTGCCCCCCACGATCCCGGACACCCCCGCCCCAACCCGCCCATCGCACCCCATCCCGCTCGCCGCCTGTGTTTCGGTGCCATCGGTCTTGGCCCGAGGGATGGGTATACCGATGGAGAAGTTCGACAGCTCTCGATTGACCTCCTCAGCGCAGCGAGGGAAAAACGCTACTCACGCGGTCACGCGCCACGCCACAACTGTGCGGAGCCCCGTTTTGGGGCCGCCCCCACGGGGGGGGGCCGCGTTTCACTGTGCGGGGCCCCGAAAAAACTCCCAAAAAGCTTACCCCAAGAAGGTTGGCTTTGAAACCTATAAACTCCCTTCATGTCTTCACAAAGAAAGCTGCTGTTAAATCCGGCTCCCCTCCAAATCCCCTTTGTTCAAAATCCCTTCGACGTCCGACTTCCAACTCTGCCAAAGACTAAAAGACTAAAAACGTCCAACTCTGCCAACACCAAAGACTAAAAGACTAAAGACTGGCTCATGACTCATCACTGAAACATTGAAGAATGGAAGGCGCTGCCCCTCCTGCTCCTCGGTGAAGCGCAGCTGCTTGGCGCCCATGGAGTGCTCTGACACCTGCGGACCGATGGCTGCTGGGTGTTGGGGCGATGCGGAACACGCGAAGGAAAGGGAAGGGCGGAAGATGGTGGAAATGAAGACATTCTCTATCTTGGGGTTGATTGATTCCATGTTGGGGTGGGTGCTTCTAATTGGAGAAAAACAACCATTTCTTGCGGCGCGGCGGCTCGTGGAAGAATTCCTGTCAGGCCGGCAAGCACACGGGTGCAAAAGGATCAGCTATTCTCATCGCAGCCAAGGAAGCTCTTCCTTCACCCGCAGCCATCTCCCACCAATGAAACACCAAAACCAGCAGAAATCAGTTCGACCAAGCTGACAACCCCAAAACAATTCCCATCAAAATGCTCTTCTTGGTGCGAATGGCTCTTTCCCCAGGTCGATTCCTCCCACCCACGAACCCAGGGCCGCCATCAGGTGCACCATGCACTTCGACTAACGGCTAACGCGACCCGAGTAGGACCTCCTTCTGCTGGATCGACACCCGACGTCCCAAAGCCAGCGACCCGCCGTCCCGTGACCGGCCTGCCGCGAGGCTTTGCTTCGGTCCTCTGGGCGTAGCTCCTCCTGGAGGAAGGCGGAGGAAGGCGGAGGACATCGATCCCCGTGACCGAAGCCTCAGTGACCGAAGCCTCGGGATCACCAAGCAGATCCTAAGGTCTTGTCTTGTCTCCAAACAAGGTCGATTGGATTCGATCTGGTTTCTTTCGCACATCATGCCGGCTGAAAATCCTCTTTCAGACGAGATAACGAGATCATGTGTCAATGATGTTTATAGATGGGAAGCAGTTCCTGTTTTTGAGGCCCCCTAAACACGATTCTTTGTGGAGTCACTGACTCCCATGTAGCAAATCACCAGTTCTGGTACACTTTCGCTTGGTGTTTTCAAGACTCCTGCCGTGACATCACCCAAAAACCCCCGTTCTGGGTGCTTGGCGAAAGCGAGTGGCGGACTTAGACCCCTTTGGATTCCTGGCCCCCTCCCTGCTTTCCGTGGTCTTCGCCTACTACCTACTACCCAGAGGCGACCCTGGACCCGAACCAACTGCTACATGTTTGAGGTCCCAAACCCTGGCTGTGAGGGTCAAAACCCGAGCCTCTAGACAACCAAACGAGGTCAACGATGTGTTTAATGGATAGAACGGAAGGCCTGTTGGAAAACCAATCCGGATGCCAAACGGCAAGAGTGCAACAATCCAACTACGGTTGGGTCATCTGATTTCCCACTGTACGTTTTGTTCCCGCCAGTTTCCGTATGTCTCTGTAGTTCATCAGGATTTCTCCACTCAAAATCGTGTTGGCTCAGTTTCTTTTGGGACGGAGAAAATCTGGCGGGGGCCACAAATTCCACACGTCCGCCGGAAAGATCTCTTCAGCTCGCGCCTCCCCCGCCTCCTCCACGTCACTGATGCTCCTCGTCGGGTGGCACGGACCGGTGCAAAATCGGAAGATCCGATCTGAACATCGTTTTCTTTTTTCCGAAATCGCAATGGCCTCCGCCTCCAAATGTTTTCGATGGCTTCCTCCAGAAGGGAATATCGTATCGCGCGGTCTGCGGCTTAGCGTGTCCTGTCTTTCTGGGGGATCCTGGTGTTTGGGTTGAATGTATTTGGGCATCCGAACTCCGACACACCTCACAACGCGGGTCGTGTAGACCTCCTTCCGGTCGACAGCTGCACCTCCCTGTATACCACATCCCACCAAGGCTTTTCGACTAGCAAAGCGTGAGGAAAACTGAGGGAGACTGCTTCCAAACCAGGAGTTTTGCAAGTGGATTGCAACTTCGGCCACTGCTCCATGCAGATCCAGCATGATCAACCACTCTCCCAGATTCCATCGTGGTTTTGCAAGTGGATCCAGCATGATCCAGCTGCTTTCTGGGAGCAATGACCAACCACTCTCCCACGCTCTCGGCGACTCTGAAAATAGCGTGTCCGGTGCGGGAAAATCCCCCGTCTGATTCTTCCAATCGTGCTTTGACACCGAACATGAGTCCCAAACAAGATATCTATAATATGCCAGCACCACCCAAAGGGTGGTTTATAGACCCGCCTGACTATCTATGTTCCATCTAATAGCCACCCTTTGGGTGGTGCTGGTATTGTTTGTCTTTTATTTTCCCCCGGAAGATTAACATGGAACATCATGGAACCATGCAGTTTGTATTTATTAATCTCCCGGGGTGTACATAGAACATCAATGAACATCAATTCATCAGTACCGCTCCCATGTCGTAAGAGCGGATCTCTCCATTTCGGATCCCCACATGCACGGGTTCTCATCAAGGACCAGTCTTTTCGCATGTGTGTCTACTCTTTAAAAGGTTGATCTTCGACTAAACGCTTCACGCATCTCGGATTTATGACCTCCAGGTCACCCAAAATATGTCCGATTGATCGTTGCTACATCTCAGCAACCACTAGCATCAGCACATTCAAGCTGAGATCTTGACTCTGAGTTCCCCGCAGTCGTGCCACCCCAGAATCTGATTACACTCCGGACGGGCTCCACCCTTCCTGCCCTGCACCCCTCTTCCCCCGGACCAGGACCTGTCCTGATGGAGGTCTTCCCAGAAAAAAACGACAGATTCGTGATCTTCCTCCGTGAGTTCGTGGACTTCCTGCAGCGCGCGGGAGTGTTCTTTTTCCGTCACAAAAAAAGAGCCCTGCGACGAAGAAAACCATACGAATAGCAACATCGAGTTTGAGGTTTGTGGAGGCCATTTCTACTTTCAGGTTGGCCATCGCAGTCAAGTCATCACTTGGGGTTCCCCGTGTCGGGTGGGTCGCAGCTCAACGACGACGCTAGACCTCTCGACTGCTCCCCACTCACCTGTCAATTCCAGAGACCCCCCTCGTGCCTGTTCCGTCCACTGAACAAGAAAGAACCCCACCAGTTGGGCAGAACTGCGCTTCTTCATTCCAATTTTTGTAGCTTCGCTGTCGGGAACAAATGAACATCCAAGGAGATGCCCCTATAGCCCACCCCCCGGGTATACCGGTTTTGTGGTGCCTTTCCGCCTCTCTTGACACACTTGCAATGTGATAGGAGCGATCAATTCGCTCCCGGCGAAGACGCTCTGCCGATATCAACGGTCGTGGCCCGCGGTGGAGGTCATTCTTGGACTCCAATGCCATGTTTAGAACACCTAACTACCCACAACCACAAGTCTTCCTCAACCACGGACTTCAAATAGTTACACCAACCAGAAGACCCCGTGGCATCTCTTAAACCTCCTTCACCTCTCGAAAAATCACCGGAAAAACCGGAACCAAAGGAAAGGAGAGCGCGCGAGCGCGAGCGAACCCTCGAACCCCCCCTCCCAAGCCTCGCCTCATCGCCGGATCGAACCTGCGAAGGACTTCCTTGAGCGCGGAATGCGAGATCTTCCCATCGTAGTCCTGCCGCCGAGGAAGGCCAATGCAAGCAGGGGGACATCGCGGTGCATCGGTGTCTACTAAGCTGCGAGCGTTGTTTTGCTAAGGGGTATCCTTTCGCGACCCCGCAGGAAAAAATGAAAAAAAAATCGATTTTTGCCGTTTTTACCGCGGATATGGTAGAAGAAAAAGGGGCGCCCCCCCGGTAAAAACGGTAAAAAAATAAAAACAATTTCATTTTTACCATGTTTACCGCGGATATGGTAGAAGAAAAAGGGGCGCCCCCCCCCGGTAAAAACGGTTAAAAAATAAATAAATAAATAAAATTGATTTTTACCGTTTTTACCGCGGATATGAAATTTAAACATGGAGCGCCCCCCAGTAAAAAAGATTAAAAACAACGGTGTTTACCGTTTTTGCCACGGAGATGGTAGAAAAGAAAAGGACAAGTCCACCTACAAAAACGGAACATAACACAACATTGATTTTTACGATATGGTAGAAGCAAAAAGAGCAAGCGACTCTTCATTGAAAAAGGTAAACAGCAAAAGTAGTAATTTTCACTTTGGACCGTTTTTACCGTGAGAATGCCTCGGGACCAGATCGCAAGCTAGAAGACCTCTGTCAACAAAAACGTTTAATGTTACAGCCCGGGTATCTTCCCATAATCAGGTGAGGTTCACTCCTCCTATCATATAGGAGCGTGTGCCTTTTTCGACAAAAGGAGTTTGGTGATTGATCAAAATTTAATGACTTTTAACTTTTGCAGGGCAATGAAAGCCCACATCACTTGGATCGAAAACTTTCGATTTTTACCTACCGCGGATATGGCAGAAGAAACAGCGGTGACCCTCCGTTTAAAACGTTTAAAAAACAAAAACAAAAACATAGACCCGTTTGCCCCCCTCGATCAAAACGGCGCAAAAAGAACAACAAGTGTTTTTACCGTTTTGATCGCGAATATGGTATTGAAAAAGGAAGCGCCCCCCGGAAAAAAACGGTAAAGAAGAATCGATTTTTGTCATTTTTACCGCGGATGTGGTAAAAGAAAAAGGAGCGCCCCCCGGGAAAAATGGTTAAAAAAATAAAGTTTTGATTTTTACCGTTTTTACCGCGGATATGCTAGAAAAAAAGGGGCGCCCCCCCCCGCTAAAAACGGTTTAAAAAAAAAAAATAAGAAATAAAATTTAAAAAAACGATGTTTACCGTTTTTACCGCGGGGTGCCCCCCCGGGGAAAACGGTAAAAAAGAAATTTTTCGATGTTTACCGTTTTTGCCGCGCAGATGCCTCGGATTGACCCCGTAACCCCGGCAACTACGCTAAACCAGCACAGTCGATTCCGGTCTGAAGTAAAAGGAGCAGGGACTTGGAACACCAAGGAAGGTGCTGAACCTCACCATGTCCTATTCAATATCTTTCAGATCTGGATGGGATGACCTGGATTTCTTGGACAAACGTCTAAGCCGAACAACTGGTTCCTGTGTCGGTCCTGATCCAAAAAGGCAAAGACTCTGTGAAGCTTCTTGTCCAAAAGTGTGCGAGCATCAGCCTCCAGCTGCCTGCCGACGGAACCCCTAAAAAGCAGAGGCTGCACAGGTCAGTCCAGTCAGTCCAGTCAGTCCAGTCGTGGCTCCCTCACAAGTGGTGGATCATGACCCCCCCACAAGGTCAAATGAGTCATTGGAAGTTCTGGGTAAGGGTCGTGACGATTCTGGGGAGACTTGATTGGGGATAGACCAATTGGAAATCCCAAAAAAAGGCAGGGTCAGACTGGAATCCTGCGAGCTGCCCGAATAAACACCTAGCAGACAAGGACCATCTAGTATTGTGAAAGAACTGAGGAGGAAACAACTCCTTCGCTTAGAAACGCACCCAGAGTTCCTCCAGCTTTAAAATCCTTCGATCTATCTTGGAACGACTGGTCGCACTCCTTGCGAATTCATTCTGTGACTTCCCTCCTGGGACATTAACCGGCAAAAAGGCACCGACCTGCTCCTACCGCTGGCGCTCCAGGCGCATCCTGCGCTTTCCTTCGCTCTGGTTCGGGACGTCTGACGCGCAGCAACCGCCAGCGCGCCTATTCACCCGCTGCAGCTGCTGAGTGATCCGCGGCAGCAGTGCGGCAATGCGCATCAGCCGCGTCAGCCGCTGCAGCCGCGAGACGCGCGTGGAGCGCGCCGCCAGCATCCTAGGCCGCTCGACAGGCTGGGCCGCTGGCTGTTGGCGTCCAAGGACAGGCGCTTTACTCCACGATAAGGTCTCAAAGTGTCTTTTCATGAACGAAAGGCTGGGGATATGGATGCTGGGAAGAGCACCATTCATACAGGCATCTTCCCTGCTTCCAAAAATCCCCCGTGAACTACGTTCGAAGTACGTTCATTGCGGCATTCCGGCATTCCGCTGTTCTTGAAAAATTCCAAAGACACGACGAAGAGGGATGGGACGAAGAGGGACGGGACATAAGTTCTGTCCTCTGGTTCCATCCACGCGGCCCTCCGGGAGACAAACTGACTTACTTCCTTCGGCCACTTCTTCATCCTAGGAGATGATGAGATGATCCACTTCTTCAACTTCGCTCGAAATGGTCTCAAGCAGCTGAGCTTTCAACTGAAACAGTCGATGTCGATGTCGCTCGCAGCCACTGTGGTGACATCAAAATCGGAAATCAGGCGGGTGTTTCTTTTTGGTTTTACCGGAAGAAGACTCCTCAGGATCGTGTAGACGAAGCTGAGAAGAGTCGTAGTAGTTGGTTGATCGTTTGCTACAACTCTGCCCCACTCATTTTCCACCCAGACGCACCAAACAGCTCGACTGGTGCCTCAAAACCCTAGGGATTGGTGAGAAGGTCCGGACCCCTGACCACCGGGGTCCGGACCGGTCGCATCTGGGTGGAGCGGGAAGACCCGACGTGGTGCATCGCCGTTCGTGGGCTTGTCTGGTTGCCATTCCGTGGACGAACGAGACCGAGACCTTCTTTTTGACCTACCAAGCATTGGGGGGGGTGAAGGGGAGCCATGCTTTGAAGAGTGTTTCTTGTATCCACTTGTTCAACATGATATCCTCAGCTACTCGCTACTCCGTTTTTCACGAATCGCCAATGTCACCCATCCACTGCGAGTCTTCCAAGTGGCAGAAAACGTGTGATGCTTTCATCCCCACTGGCGATGAAATTGGAGCGCAGGATCTGCTTCCACATCCAGGTCTCCGGCAGCAACGACAACCTGGTTGATTTTACGAGGTCCACACCCCCGTAGGACCCGTGGCCGGGTTTTTGACTCATTTTGGACGGAATCAGTGCGTGAAGGGGTATAGACTGAAACGGAGCACAACGAAACGGTTTAGTGTGATCCAAAAGCACCCAGCGAAATTGCCGTGACAAACAATGCAGGTTTTTCGATGGAACCTGCCCTTGGATCAGCGATGATCAGCAAAGAGATCGAATCCACATGTAGGAACCACATGACGCACAGAGAATGAGAATCCAGGTGTTTAGTGATAGTGGATGTCTCATAGATTCGATCCGCCAGTTTCTTCCGTTCAGTTTGGCCCACCACGTGCCCAAGAAAGCCGCTCCCGAGGGACGATGCTGCCAGGTCCAGCCAGAAGGGAAAGCGACACACGTATTGAGGCTTGGCAATGCTATTCAGCACCAGCTCCAGTAGAAAGAAGGCCAACGTCACGGTCATTGTAACACCCATCCTTGGAGGAACAGCGGCGTTCGCTCAAATGCGACCTCGAAGACATCAGCACTTTGCGCTTGGCGAACGTGTGCAGCACGGTAGTTCACCAACGCATGAACATGCAAGAAATGACTCAAAGCCAAAACGTTCACTCATGACACGTACAGATCGATCATAAGGCTTCCGTTTTGACTGAAAAGGTCTGGGGAGACATACGCGTTTGGAACAGTGGCCATGTCCGGCCACTCAAAACAGGTGATCAGAGCAAGTTCATAGACATTCAGCTTGATCCAATCTGTTGAGCAACGTCCAGCTCCGCATACAGAAACACAAGATCATACCGCGTGTAATCACCGACAGCCCACGATTCTCGGGTTCTTCGTCGGTTCCCACAGCTTCGATGTCTTCGTCGCGACCACCGGGGTGTTTCTGGCCGACTCATGGGCACAGCTTTGCAAGGACTTGTCCCGGATCCAGATCGGACTCACGGGGTCCAAACCGAACAGGAACACGGCCGGAGCGGTCGGACAGGTCGGGTTCGTGTCACCGTGTCCCGCTGTGTCCAGAAGGAACCCGCCCCCCCGCGGTCGCCATCCGAGCAAAACGACCTCTGAAATCCGAGCCCAGTCGCACCACTTCCGACTCCTTGCCACCAAAGATGACATCAAGGTCCGGAGCGTAAAAGGTATACCTGGAAGCTCAAGCTTGGTCATTGACCCATGCGGTGACGCGCTCGGATCTGCAAATGTCTGGCTGCTTGGCGGAAAAAAACCCAAGCATAAACTCAAAAGAACAGAAGACCCGTTGCTGACCCAGCGCCTGAATGGAAAGAAGACCAATTGGTTCCGGGAGCCGAAAGGAGCCGAAGCGACACCGTCTGTCTGAGCATGGTCCAGCGCCTCGCTGGTCCAAACCTCCAAAGCGAACCGAACACAACTTCTACAACTCCCGATCCCATCCCGCCACCGTCAGGATCACCGCGTGAACACGCCCGCACCAGCCGACCCCCGCCATCCCCGCGATCCAGCCGACTCGACCGACTTCGACCGGTGGCACATGGTGAGCAAGAGGAAGAATCCCGTGAAGGCACCAGAGGAGATCAACGCCAACAAGCTCTCCTTGTAGCCCTTCTTCTGCTTCGCCATGTCCTATCAGAAAACCAGGAGACATCATAAAACTGCAATCTTTTGCCGATGAAAAAACCATACAAACGGGTCAACCACCCCAATGTAAAGATGCCCATCCCATGGATTGTCTGATCTATTGTTGAGGACAGAACAGGCGCCCCTCCGACCGAATGGTTAAGCTGGTGTCGGTCCAACTCCATCGGAATGGTGGGGACGGGTCGGGCGACCATGCTGGGTCACATCGACCCTGCGCTTCTGGGCCGTGCGAGAGGCCTCTCGGCCCAGGTCCGCAGGTTCCGTAGGTTCCGCGGTGCCAGGCCTCTTGCACCATGCCCTCTGTACCCCTTCATCCCAACCGCCAAGATGCCACCCCATGCGCCATCCCACCCGCCAGCATAGGCCCCCCTGAATTCCAATGTTGGTGGGAACGCCTGCGTGTATACTTCTGTAGAGCCCCCAGCTGTTTGGGAACAGCGCGTAAGCAAAAAATGTTCTAAAGCACTAGTTCCTGATTCACATGTGCAAAGACGATGGGATATCGGATATATGTCACTGTGACGAGAAAATCCAAGGGTAATATCACGTTTCAAACGCTGTCACTGTTGCATTCATACCCAGACAAGGCGGTGGAGAAAGAAAAGGCCGCGTGGCCAAGCAAAAACAAGGCCCAGACAAGGCGGTGATAAAGGGCCGACAACGTGGACAAGCAGGACAGGCAGACCTGGACGAAGGACAAGAGGAGGACACAGGGTTTGCAACCATGGCGCGAGAAGAGGAGGAGGAGACCAGGAGGACACACAGGGTTCGCAAACGTGGCTACTAGGGGGCAGTGAAACAGAGCACTTCCTGAAAAAGGTGATGGCCCTGATGGAAGAACAACCTCCAACTGCCTCCGACTTGCCACCCCGCAATGCGTTCAAAGTGGCAAACTGGGCAAATCTGGGGAAGTTCCCGTTTTGGGGCACGGGGAGTGCTATTTGGGTTTCAAGGGTTGGTGGGTCGACCGAAAGGTGGCACCTCTGGAAATTCCATCCAGTTCATCTCAAGTTCATGTGCAGGAGTGGGGCTGAGTCTTGCCTCTTCCACCTCACCAACCTCTTGCCTCTCCACGCTTCGTGCAGGAATCCGGCCTCTGCGAAGGATTCGGAGGCCAGCGACATGCGCCGTGCCTTGTCCTGGTGATGCATGTGCCGTGCTTCAGAGAAACAACTCAAGCCCCGCACCAGGCCACAGGACGAAACGATGCATGCAGTATCTACCGATATGACGAAGCGATATGACGAAAGGATGCAATGTATCGGCCAGAACTCAGGAATCTACAATGATGTACATCTTTAGCCTCGCTTCTCGGTTGGAGGCCATCGCTGGTAGGTTGGAGGCCATCGCTATTAGGCCATCGCTACTAGGTTGGAGGCCATTGCTTGTGGGTGGGGGTCTACTCTGCTTCCACCCAGGCTAGCCTGGACCTCAAGCTTCCGTCCCCGGACCCTCGGGGAGTTCCTCGCCTCCTCGAGCTGTGTCTTAGGAGTTCTGTCTCCTTCTCCTTGTGCTTCCTCCCTGAGACGGATGTTTTGTGGCCCGGATCGCCAGCAATTGGTGTCAAACACATTTGAGGGATCTGTGCGCTTGTGTAAGCGCGAAGGCCCTGCAAGCAGGGCCGCTTGGGAAGGGACCAGTCTTGCGGCTTGTGCACCATACCACATGACCACTTTGAGCAAGCGCTTCTCGAGCTGGCAACGATCGATTTGGAGGTGCTCTAGAATTCTCCTTTCAACTGAGTTGGCGGTCGATGCCACCAATAGCTATTCAAATAGCTTGCCTGCACAAAAAAAAGAAAAACGCCATGATCCAGAATCTCGAAGAATCGGGACAAAGATCATCAAAATCTCTGACAAAACACCACGTGGGGGATCCTCAGGACCGGCCTCACATCGCCGAATTGATGTCTTAAGATGGTGTCCAAGCCTTTGATGCCCTTGCCTCGCGCCAGGTGCAGCAACCCGCGGAAGAGGGAGCTCAAGACCCCCCGCGGGTGAACGGGACCACGGGCAGCGCACGTCTCACGAGCCAAAGAGAGCTCCTGATCTCGGTGATGAAAGGTGTGTGAACTGACCAAACCCCAGAATTGCTGGGTCTTGCACTGGCCACTCTAGCTTGAGTCTAGCCGCTCTGGCCACCGTTCCCACACCCATGTCACCCATATGACTCGGACTCGGGCCGTGTCCGTGTCGACTGGACTCGAACGACCCCGGGTGGGCGAGGTTCCTCGCTGTGGGCCAAACACATCTGCCAATCACCCGAAGTGATCACACGAACAAGAAAGCAGTATTTGGGTGTTCCACCGAAGTGTTCCTCTATGGCAACAAATCCCCTCCCACGAGGCAGGGCAGTTCTACCACGATTCAAGAATCCTCTGCACAGTCTGCACTCGGTTTCACCGGCCCCTGCGACGGAGGGCCTTCAGCGGCCTTTCCATTGAACCTGAGTTTCTGGAGTGGCGGAATTCTCAGATCTCCACTGCCAGCGCAACTCCAAAAAAGCTCGAGCGTTTCATGGCAGTTCTACCAGGACCTTCCAACAGGTGGTTTTTGGACAACCTCCTTGGAGGGATTGGCTTACTAAAATGATGCGGTTGTCAGGGAATGGAATGGCTGATATACTAAAATGCTGAAGTGAAAAATAAAGGAGACACTTTTTATCACCAATGTTTGGGGCCAAGTCAAGGTCACACTTTTAATTTTGACGATTTATGAACATGTCTTTTCAAAACGCAACT
This sequence comes from Durusdinium trenchii, assembly GCA_963970005.1. Lineage (NCBI taxonomy): Eukaryota > Dinophyceae > Suessiales > Symbiodiniaceae > Durusdinium > Durusdinium trenchii. Next base: position 158,060 of record CAXAMN010012348.1, read on the forward strand.
CTCATAGAGCAAGCGGCAAGAACAATCATAACTCTAAGGAGCTATTTATAGACATCCCTTGGAGGGTCAAAGGGTGGTCTTCAATACCATTATATAACCTCCCTCGGCCTCAACATGCTCAATTTGTCACACCTTTGTTTTCCATATCTGCTGCCAACGTCACCCCATGCATGTGCCGAGTGAAACATGTATGCCGGTAAACATCTTTCTATCACATTGCCCTATATTGGAACAAAATATACTTCTGGATTCACGACCTGTAGACATCCAAATAGATCTAAGACCCCCAAACAGCGAATTGGAGGCCAAATCAATTTGCACTTGCCAAAGTCCAAACAGTGTCGAGAATCACCATCACCATACTCCACTATTTGGAAACAAATGGTTGGAACCCAAATATGACTTGCTTGAGATCCTTTACACATAGGAAGTGGCTGGACTAGCCAAAAAACATCACTTGTTTCTGGTTGGCACATGTTGGCACTGGGTTTCCAGGTTTTGGTGTCTTGCTACGAGTCCTTGGCCTTGGGGCCTTGCGGAGCTGGCGTGTCGAAACGGGTGACCAGCCAAGCAACGGCCAAAACCCCCAAATGTGGAATCTGGATGAAAATATCCCGCAAAAAACATGGATTGCAACAAGAACTCTTCACATGGAGGGCATCAATCAAGACTCAGCATCAGTGGACTGTAGAAGGTGTCTCAACATCCGCCACAAGTAGAGCTACCGCACGCCGCCGCAAGCCGGCTGAGCTTCCGCACAAGTTCGCATCGTCGATCTTGGAGCCTGACTGCACCAGTACGGCGCAGGAGATCTTCCGTTTTCCGCCGCTTGGGGTTCCAGAGTCCAGAGCCAGTCGGTTTGGTTGTGTGTCCCCCAACCAGGTGGAACTCAGGGATCATTCGCCAAAGGACTCTCCCGGTCCTCTAAAACGAACGCACCAACAAGCCCAGCCCGAAAACGAACCCAGCTTTTCCGAAAGAAAACCGGCATCGGCGTACCTTGGCCCAGTTGACCCATTGACCCAGTTGGCACCATTTCGCCGGTGTCCAGCGGGACTGCGGGACTTCGTAGAAGAGACGGGATTCGCACCACCCGAAAGGGTCTTCAAGGGTCGTTCATGGTCTTTTCCACCCGAAGGTGGGTGCCGCGCCGACAGGGAACTGCCACCGGCCCTAAGACAAAAGACCTGTCACCGTTCCTTCGGAGAAAGCACCCGTTTGACACGAAGAAGAAGAAGAAGACCCAAAGCCCGAAGAGGACCCGTAATCTCCGGCACCTCGTTCGTTGTTGGGACTGTGTTGATCCAAGCTGCTGGCACTCCTAAAACGCTGCAGCAAGTGGAGAGAGTTCGAGCCGCACTTCTTGCCATGGAGGACTGCTGAAGGATCAACCCCCCAAAAAGAAGTGATGGAGAGGCGCACACATGGTGAAAGGCCGTCAGAAAACGAGGCCTTTGGAACAGTTTGATCGAAGCTTCTCTTTGGCAAAAAAAGACACCTGACGCCAGACACTGGGTGAAAAAGGAAGGCTTGAACGATGGCCAACCTACTAGCCACGGCCTCCAACCTACCAACCTACTAGCCATGGCCTCCAACCTACCGGCGATGGCCACCAACCTACTAGCGATGGCCTCCAACCTACTATAGCGATGGCCAACCTACTAGCCATGGCCTCCAACCTACTGGCGATGGCCTCCAACCTACTAGCGATGGCCAACCTACTAGCCATGGCCTCCAACCTATGGCTATGGCCTCCAACCTACTAGCCATGGCCAACCTAATAGCGATGGCCACCACCTACTAGCGATGGCCAACCTAATAGCGATGGCCACCAACCTACTGGCCATGGCCTTCAACCTACTAGCGATGGCCAACCTAATAGCGATGGCCTCCAACCCAC
>CAXAMN010012348.1:159969-186269 GCA_963970005.1 Durusdinium trenchii
GGCCAACCTAATAGCGATGGCCTCCAACCCACTAGCGATGGCCAACCTAATAGCGATGGCCACCAAACTGCTAGCGATGGCCAACCTAGTAGTGATGGCCACCAATCTACTAGTGATGGCCAACCTACTAGCGATGGCCTCCAACCTACTGGCGATGGCCTCCAACCTACTGGCGATGGCCTCCAACCTATCAGCGATGGCCAACCCAATAGCAATGGCCACCAATCTACGAGTGATGGCCAACCCAATAGCGGTGCCTCCAACCTACTGGCGATGGCGTCCAACCTACCAGCGATGGCCAACCTAGTAGCGATGGCCTCCAACCCACTAGCGATGGCCAACCGAATAGCGATGGCCTCCGCACCCGGTCTCCTAGGGCTACTTTGCCCATCACAGCCACTCCCGTCTGTGCCTCGCGATGCGGGTGTGCTTGGTGATGCATGAAGACCCGTCGGTTTTGGCGCATCCCATCGGTTGAAAACTTCAAGAACTGGTCTAAACATCAAGAACTCACCCCTTCACTCTCAACAAAGAAAAGCAAGCACGACGATTCGCAGTTTGGAGTTCCTCACCTGATTCGCAGTTGATCGGCCCGGGCGCCATGGGGTCGGCCAGGAGCGCGGACGGCAGTCGATGGTGCTGAAACCAACCGGGTCCACTGGTCTGCCAGCAGTTTCATGGGACTTAAGGTGACGAAGGTGCTGCGCTGGGAGTCAACAACTCGAGTGTGTTGCTTCGTGCGAAAACAGAACGACGAAACTGGCCTGGTGTCTGAAAAGAACTGCTGCAGGGTGCTGCTCTGGTGCGTGCTCTGGGACTCCGGGGTGGAGCTGGGAAGGGAGGTTGGCTCAGGTGGGCTGAGGGGCTCTGACGCTGGAGAAAGCAATGTTGGTTCGCCCCGAGCTGCGCAGGCCCGATCCAGACATCGGCGGCATGTGAAGAGTGTTGCGAAGCTGTTCATCATCGTTCTATTGCCAAACAATCCAGGGTCGAACAATCCAGGGTCGAACAATTCCGCCAACCAAAAGGGTGGTCGATGGGATGAAGTTCGGTGTGGCTATAGGACGCACAGTTGGAAGATTCGATGTTCGGTGTTGCTTCTGCACCCTGAAATCTCAGGACTCATCGATCGATTCCGTTTGCTGGCTCCTCTGCCTGGATGGGGCTTCCAACTCGTCAGAGCCATACAGGAAACGACCCACCCTGCTGGGCTGAACCAACCACCGTTGATTTAAAAGCGTCTTTGTTCTTTTGTGTGAATAATTCAATCTCGGAGCACAGATCGAACTACTTTAAGATACAGTACATTCTTCATAGTTGCTGAGTATGGCGAAATAGAACAAAAAATATCTAAACAAAGCTCCCCCATAGATTGACCCTATTTCTTGTGTGCACTGTCCAAGTTCTCTGGTTTCTGGGCCCCATGAATCTTGCGAGGCAAAGAGTAATGCATCCTCTGCCTTCATTTTCGCAAGAAGTCTCACCATCGTCGACCAATACACGGAAATTCGATCTCCACGCATCGACGCAGTGTCGATTAGCCGCACTAGATCATCCCATTCATTTCCAACCACCATTTATTTAAAGTCGTCGTCTCCGATGAAGCATTGTTTTACTAAGCATTTTACACTACAAAACCAGGTGAACCCTTTCAAGAATAGCCTTGGAGACCGCACTACCTCATCACTACCTCGCGTCCACGCCCCACAAATGTCCATCACCCAAGCACGCCGCGTTCGTTCGAACACGCGCACGCCGTTCTCGCGGCAGCGGCGAACACGCTCGCGCGAGGGGAACCTCGCCTTGTGGTTCTCGTCTGGCCTTTGTTCCATGGCGTTGGTTCGATGATCGATTTGTTTGATGGTCCGGTGACCTTTGGGCGGGTGGTTGGAAAACCAAAAACCAAACTCCACTCTGACCTCTTTTTCTTCGAAATGCAGGAGAAAGAAGCAGAACTACAGCGCCTACTGGGCGGGCCCAAAAAACATCACCGACAGCGCTTCCCACGGCCACCGATTTGACCGATGCCACCGACCAGGTGCTCCTCTCCTCTCGAACTCTTCGCATCCGACCGAGATCCCATCGGGTCACCCGACCGAGATCTCTCTAGAGCCTGCGGGTTCGGGGGCGAGGCGGGGGTTTTATCGCGGGTTCCGCCGAGTTGAGGCCAAGTTCGAAGGCCGACAGAAGGAACAACCAGACCTACACCCGAACTGGCTGTGTAAGGTATTTCAAGTTCAAGGACAGCAACCTCCTCCAAGCAGCAGAGGAAGATCATTCTCAAGCCAGTTCACCTTCTTGCTGTAATGTGCGCCATCAAAAAAATCTGAAGAAAAAACGTCAACTCCTGAGACTCCCTTCTCCCTTCTCGCTGGGCCGCTTGGGCCGCTTGGATCGCGCGGCGCGCCTCGGCGAGGCCAGGCCAACAGCCCTTCGCGGGTCGAGCACGACACGAGAAGGGAGGCGCTCCAAGCACCTGGCGCGACGCGGACACCGCGGGGGGGATGCGGTCCATCTCGGAGGGTTCCAGCGCACGTCAGGATGGCGAAAAGGAAAAGAAGCCTTGACCTGCGGTGAGTGCTTTCGAGGGTGTCTTGACCTGCGGCGCCTTGCGATGAAGAGGCTTCCTCCACTGAAGAGTGAGAGAAATTATCGATCTGCACTTTCTTGGGTTGGTGATCAGGAAAGACCCAGAAAATGCTGTCGTTGATGCGACGTTAAAAGAAGCTTCCTTGGCGAAGAAGAATGTTTCCCTTGCATTCGAGTGTGCCCTGACACTCAGAGTCTAAGTCCTTGGAAGTGATACAGTCTTGCTGTTGACGAACAGTGGTTCCAAAACAACAATAGACTCCCATTGATACCAAATCAACCCTCAAAAGTTGAAAAGAAACTACACTTTAATATATATATATATATAATATACGCAGATTTTCCAATCATGAGGTCCACGTTCATGTCCGGTCGCCGACACTCACGGGGTCAAGCGCCCCACCCCGAGCTTTGAAAATAGTTCTTGCGGGTCGCTGCGCCTTTTAGCTTCGCATGGTAGCGGAGCCCGGCCCCTCCGAGAATTGGGCCGGGCCATTCTAGATCCAGGACATTGAGGAAGAGATCCTTAGTCGCTGGGTGGTGATGAACGAACTTCGCTATAGCAAAGATGGGGTTCCCATCTATGACGGAACAGCTGAACTCTTTGTAGCATACAAGAGAGCTGCCCTCAACTACATTGAAACACTGGAATGGAAGAAGAGACCTCTCGCTGGACCAAGGTTACAGTCAGTATTAGAAGGAGCCGCACGCACAGCAGTACAGCACAAGTCACCACGGTGGATCTCACACAGTCGGGGCGCTGAAGAACTGCTCACCTTCCTGCAAACAAAAGTACAGCCTCCAACCTTAGCTGAAGCTGGAAAGTCCACTTGAGGCCGAGGGTAGGTGACGAAAGCTAGCAGGGGTGCATCCGGACTGGTGGGACATCAAGCGGAGTGAGGCAAATGCTCATGAGGTTGTGAACATGTAAGACACACAAACAGCAATGACACAGCCAACCTTAGAATTGAAGTCCCCGATAATTAAGGAAGCGTGGCTGGACTTTGCCACACTGTTCGATGCATCCGATGTGTTCACGAACCTGTGAGCTTGTTGAATCTGTTGCGCTGTATCCCAAAACCTCCACGGAGGAGTTGAACCAGTGTGGATGCCATAAGAGGTGCCCAAGAGGTGTCCCAGAGGCAAAACAAAGCTGCTTGCGTGATTTGTTTGGTTTCTTCTATCGATGTCGATGTCATGAACATGTGAGCTTGTTGAATCTGCTGTTGGATCGTCATGTATATGTAATGAGGGACTGAAGAAAAGCAACGCAGCATCATGAGCATCACGGGAAGTCACAAACCAGGCGTATCAGATACACCTGGCTTATGTATGTTTGTTTGAGCATCTTTGTCGAGTGAAGTGTCAGCCATATGCACTGAGATGCCGAAGGAAGCTCAAAGGCACGTGTATCTGATACGCCTGGTTTCTGACTTCCCGTGTTGCTCATCATTGAAGCCTTGAACCCTCGCGTAAATTTCATGTTTCATGCCCCCCCTTCCAAACTCAAACAGTGGCCTACTTCACCTACCACCTAAACATAGCACTATAGCACGTACCGGAAGCGTCCCAGGGGGGGAGTTGAACCCGCGGGGGGGGGGGGGGCCCCCTACACGTGAAGTTTTCACGTGATTCATGATTCTCGAGGCTGCGAGCCCTTGACTTGCTAAAGCAAGAGCAACTCCAGCTAGCTGATGCTAGCTTTCGTGATTTCGAGATTCTTCTACCAAGTCAAAAGCGCATGAATGCATGGATTGTTCGCCATGATGAGTCCCTCTTCGAACCCCGGAGGACATTGGCCGAGGCCATCGAGGAAGATGGTCAGGGCTATTCCAGTCTTAAGACCTCCTCAGGCAAGCCAAGGCCATCCAAGAGTACCTCAAGCCACCATGGTTCACACCGTGAGTCACACCATCCTGAACAGGGGCCATTCGACTCGAATGGATTGATGAGGGATGAAGATGAACCACATGATCAAGTACCTGAAGAACAAGCAGATCCTTGGTGGAACTATGATGGATGGCAAGACTGGAACCATACCGATGATTGGACCTGGGGTTCATGGGAGAAATGGGAAACAGAACCTCAAGAATGAATCCACTACAGAAAGAGTCAAAGAAGCGTTGAAGCTGAATTGGACGGATGAAGATCTTCGGAAGCGAGACCAAGTCCGAGGCTCGGCATTGATGCTTGGTGAGGAAGAAGACGACGCCTTCCCACATGAAGAAGAAACACCACCAGCACCGACATGGATGACTGAGGAAGAAGTTGACGAGTACAACCACCTCACTCATGAAACAGAAGAAGCTCTGTCTAGCAGGGCAAGACGCAACCTTCGAGATGCCCGTGAGAAACAGTCAATGATGCGGAAAAGCCGACAATTCTACCCCATGAAGAAGGAGACCTACACGAAGTGGAAGACAGAAAGGTCAGAAAGTGAGCGGAAGTGTTTCCGCTGTGGTGGATCTCACAAGACTGAGGCCTGTCCCACAAAGAATGAGCACACAACTGGCCAGGCAGTCCACTTTACTTTCATGGCCCCCCCTTTGTTCAGGTGACCAAATTGAGCCAGATGCTACGAATCAGGCATCAGCGGATTTTGAAGCCCTAGCTGCAGCAACGATGAATTCCTTACTGGAAGCTGGAAACGCCATCATCGATCCCAGCGCCACCAGCACTGTGGGGAGTGTGGACGCTATGACCAAGATCAACAGCATTAACAAAGGCCCAGGGCTATACAGAGAGATACAGATTGGCCCCACAGAAAGACCCAGTTTCCGATTTGGGAACAATGGAAGAACAACATGTCTCTCTATACGGCCCAGCTGCCAGTTCCTTTGCATGGAGGTATGAGCACAATGCGGATTCACGCGCGCGACATCCCCAATCAACCAATTCTGTTGAGCATTGCTTCGCTCCGGACACTGGGTGCAGTGATTGACTACGACCAAAACACCATGTTGCTGAAAAAGGTTGATCCACACAAGGTGCTGAAGCTGGAAACGACTCCAAATGGCCATCAGGTTTTTCCACTCACCGCTGATGTGTACAGTCACAGCCACCAAAGGAAAAGTCTTTTGGAGGTTTGATCGACGACCACGAATAGGGACATGACCCTCCGAGGCATAATGGAAAGCACTGCGAGCCTTGGGGGGGACACGACACATTCTCAATTGTCTAAGGGGCATGTTGATGAAGAGTTTGAAAACAACCGGGGTATTTATGAACATGAAGATTGCAGAGGAAACCATTCCCTTCGACCGTCCGAACCAACCCATGAAAATGAAAAGAGAACTGAGCCTGAATCACCATTACAGAGCAACCAGGATCATCACCCGGGGCGCGGTCACATGGAAAGTTGTTTTGTTTCTTCAGGCAAACAGAGTACTCAAGCTAGGACTTCCAATTGCTTTCACCCGCCTGTCTGTAGCCACGCCGTCCATGACCAAGGAGGTCTTGAGGCAGCGCATCATGGAGATGGGCGAGGAACCTCCGGCCGAGTGGACTCGCACTCAACTCGTGCAAGAGCTGAAAGACGAGACTTCGCCAGGCCAGAAGATCCAGAACCAACTCCTGGTGGAAATGAACAGGGCTTCCAAGAAGAAAGCCGACCTGCAAAAGTACATCCAGAACTCACGATCACCGGCAACGAGACAGTGGCTCGCCTACAGACCATGGGACATCAAAAGACAAGATGGGCTATGGCAAACACGCGCGGATTGCGGGAGAACCCATCTCCAAGCTTCGTGCTCCGACCGCTGAGCGACCTGATCTCCGAGCCATCAGACACAATCTCGGAGACCCACCGGACCAGCTTCACGTCCGCCCCCACATCTATGCGTTGGGCTCTGGTCAGGTTAGCGTGATCGGTCCAACATAAGGTACGGATTGTACCAAACGCTTTCCGCGTCGCTCGTTTAACCTCTAACTGCGCGTATGCCTCCTGGACCAGTGGTGCCCAAGCTTGCTGCGGCGGCGTGAGGCTTTTGCTATGCGTGAGCAGCACCTTCATTTTTGTCTCTGCTCATCTGCAGAACCGTGCCTCCCACAGCAAATCCACTGGCATCTGCCACCTGCTCTAATGGACACAGCCCGGAAATGGCACCGGCAGACAGCCAGATCTATGGCCTCGGACAACATCTTCTTGATTGCCCGGACCGCCATGCAACCAGCCGTGTTAGCGAACCCAAGGCCTTCCGCATCCCAAAAATTGCTGGGTGTGGTCTCTCTCAACGGCGCAAATTCCATCACCGCCTTGGACCTCTCTGGGTCTGGAGCAGTTCCATCCCTGCCGATCACATGGCCCAGCAGCTTGCCTCCGGTCTTGCAAACTTCTGCTTTTGCAGCCGAAGGTGATGGACTTAAAGGAAGCCTTCCAGCGAGACGAGGTGGTCGAGCAGGAAACGGTCTGCTTGCGGATAGCGCTTCCCAAGCGACTCCCGCAGCTTGTCATAGTAGTAGTCGGTAGGAGTCTCTTCAGCCATTCGTTCAATCCCACCAGGCGTCTCTACTATATGAAGGACCGGGTTTGTGATCGTGCTCACGCAACCGCTCGATCCGCAACGCGTCGCATGAGGCTCCGATGCCCAATAAAAGCGCGTCTCTCCAGTCCATTCCTGCCCGAACGGACTCCGTGCTCCGTTCACGCGCCAGTCGTCGTCGACCATCTTCTCGCCGCCATGGGTCCTCTGTCCAACCCTTCGTATGTGGGCTGGTGCCATCAGACCAGTCAAGAAGAGGAAACATGCTGGCAGATGAAGCGCTTCCTGAAGTGGGTGACCCAACGCCAAGCCACTCATGGGAGCAATCCCGAGAGCCACATCCCGAAGAAGACGACAGGGGAAGATCCTCGAGAGCTTCGCCCCGAGGAAGAAGAACGCCAGAACGCCAGAAAGCCATGGTCCGCAAAAGCACCTCCAAGTAGAAGGAAGAAGCCAAGACCCAGAAAACGGGGGAAGCACTCTGAGCCTGAAGCCAGAAAGAATTCTGACACAGGCAGGGGATTTGATCACCTGAGTGAGGAAGCTAAGAGGGATATTATTTACAGGTTTTGTCGTGGTTTTGAAGAGGACTGGAACCTTGCTGCTTTCGGTGGTAGGCTTAGGCTTTTAGAAGTGTGTTGTGATCCCAAAAGCGAGCTCTCAAGTGCCTGTGAGAAGATGTTTGGCTCCGGAAGTGCACAACGATTTTCTCATTTGAACGGTGGGGACCTCGAGACCAAATCTGGAGAGGATTTTGTTTGTGGGGTGATCAAGGAGAAACGTCGTGGTCTTGTTTGGATTAGCCCAGAATGTGGTCCCTACTCACCAATGCAAAACCTCAACCAGCGCACTGAGCAGCAAAAGAAACAGCTGCAGGAAAAGCGCGAGCGAGCGAAACGACAATGCGAAGCGGCATGTCACATAGGAGAATTTTGCCACCAAGAAGGGATTCCTTTTGTGATTGAACTTTCGGAAAGATGTCAGGGTGGCACCTTCCTACGTTTGCGAAACTTCAGAACAAAGTGCAATGTTTTTCTGGAGCGCGCAAGGGGTGTCAGGTGGGGCTTAGGAACGAAAAGAGGGTTCCTGTAGAGGCCTCAGAAGTCACATCAACCTCAAGTGTTCACGGGCAATGTGAAGGACACAATCGGTGCAGAAGCACCGCCTTCTACACTCCGGAGTTTTGCAAAAGGGTCATCCAAAGCATCAAAACGGACAACTTGTGTGGAAAAGTGGTTCGCGAACTTCAGGATGGAACCAACATTCATGGGGACATGAACCATGGACTTTTCATTCATGAAAACGAAGACGAAAAGAAGGAAGAAAACAATGAAATGTCATGTTGGGTCATGAGTCCTGAACAACGAACGAAAACTTTCCAAGCTCTCAGAAGAATCCACTCTGCCACGGGACACTGTAGCCAGGACTACTTGATTCGAGCGCTCCGTCGTCGCAACGTCGGGAAGGAGGTGTTGGAGTTGGCTAAACAGTTTACATGCCCCAGTTGTGAGGAGAGGGAACGACAAACTCGTTGCCACAAATCGAGAGCATGATGGCTACAAGGGCGGAGCTTGGTGCAACGAATTGTGGCTTGCAGCCCACCATGCTCAGTAACTATTCTTCGAAGGTGAAAGAGGAGTTGAGGGGGGGGGCAGTCCCTTTCCACAATGCTCTCCATGCTAGCTGAGGAATTGGACAATGGGATAGCCAGTGGTCAATTGAGTTGGCACCGGTTTGCCAAAGCACACACGCAACAGGGGCAGGCTCACGTAATGGCCTGTCTGAGGCCAGGAGCTTGTCAAGAATAGGGCTGGGCTGAGCTTCTTGAACTTGGCATGTGAGGAGATATGTCCTTGCAAAATGAATTGAGTTTTTGTGACGTCCAGGAAGGCCAAGTGGACAGATTCAGCACAAGACGAGCACAAGGCACCGTGTAGCCGCCTACTTGCGAGGTGGGAGTATGGGCTAGCCATTCTATGAACGCAAAGGAAGGTCCAAGAGCCCAACCGTCGCGTGCAATTCGAGACTCAAGATGGAGCACAGAATCCTGTACGGCGCGCGCAACAGCAACTCGTTTGAAACATGCTTGGAAGTGTTTCAGGTACCGATTTCATCCAATTCTTTGAGGAACAATGGAAACCCCTGTTTGGGGGAACCCTGCTACCATTAGGATGGATCCGGCAGGAGCTTTTCGGAGTGAACAAGTTGACCAATACACGTCGAAACACAAGATCATGAGTGATCATATTCCGGCGGAGGCCCACTGGGAACTTCCCCTTGTTGAAAGAGCTATACAATCACCAAAGAGATGATGACCAAGATCAGCTCTGCATTCCCGGAAATGAAACAGGAAGAGTTGTTCCAAACAGCTCTTTGGGCCCAAAACTCCAGGGATCAGCACTTGGGATACTCCCCTCTTCAACATGTGCTTGGGCGAAACCCCAATGAACAAGGACAGCTGCACAACCAAGGTTGCGGGGATGTCCCTGTGATCCCGGAAAAGGGGCTGTCCGCTGAGTTTGGGACTGACTTGAGAGCCATGCAAATCGCTGAAGAGGCCTTCTTGAGGAACAATACTGGCAAAGGCTCATGAGAGCCAAGGCTTCAGGTGCCCGGAAACTTGCGGTTTTCAAACCTGGTGATTTGGTCTTTTACTGGCGAAAACAATTGGGTAACCATGGGGTTGAAACGAAAGGTCAGAACTTCAAGAAGGGGGGTTTCATCGGGCCAGCTAGGGTGTTGGCCACCGAAACCAAAGTGGAAAGTGATGGTCAGAGACGTCCAACTCAACACGTGTGGCTTTTTCGAGGTTCAAAACTTTTGAAGGCAACTCCAAACTTGCTCCGCCATGCCAGAGAAAGGGAAGACATCCAATACCCTGGACTATATCTGGTATGTTGGAACAGGGAAAAACCAAGACCTATGAGGACTTGGCCAGTCATAAACCCAAACAGCTCCTAGTCGACGATGACATCTCCAGAAGGAGCCAGCAAACGTGTTCAGACCAGCAAAACAACACAGGAAAGACGGTCAAGAGCGAAGCCGGCGACAATGGGAACAGCTTGAACAGGACAAAACAAAGCAAGCTAAGTTGGATCATGCTCATTGGAACACCCACTAGTAGCCTCGGCAGCAGAAACACCAACTACTGCGTTGGAAGATGAGTTGGGTTGTATCCAGATCACCATCGACCTGCCCAACAACAAGAAGAACAATAAGGGACAATGGTTGCGAGACGGTCTCCGAACGAAGACTAGCCCCAGAAGAACTAGAGCAATTCAAGGGCGCAAAGGACAAGGAGGTCAAGAACTACATCATGGCAGAGGTATTCAAGAAGATCCCTGACCATTTGAAACCTGACCCCTTAAAATGCGCTGGGTCCTCACCGGAAAGTAGACAAAGATCATCCAGACCAGAGAAAAGCCAAGGCACGAGCTGTCATACTTGGATCATCAAGATCTGTTGTATGATTGGAGGCCCACAAGCAGTCCAACCATGAACAAAGGAACATGCCAAATGTTCCTGACTTTGTGTGCTGCCTACCACTTCACGGTGGAAAAAGGTGACATCTCTGGAGCTTTCCTCCAAGGACGAGAAGTTAAGGATGAGACCTTTGTGGAACCTTTGAAGGAGATCACTGACGCCATGGGTCTAGCTGGATCAGCTACCAAACTGGTCAAAGCGGCCTACGGCCTTGTGACAGTGGATGAGTTTCTGGTCAGTCAAGGCTTCGTTCAAACATCAGATCCTTGCTGTTGGGGACTCTATGACGACTTCAACAATCCCATAGGCTGGATTTGCTCACACGTCGACAACTTTATGTTTTTGGAGGCCTGGCCAGCGGGCCTGGCCAGCGACAGTCGATGGCAACATGTCAAGACGGCCATCAAAGAGCGGTTCAAATTTGGCGAATGGGAACAAAAGAAGTTCATACAATGTGGAGTCACAATAGAACAAAGAGAAGATTTTTCTTTCAGCTTATCACAGCCAGAGTTTTTGGACCAAGTTTCAGAGATCTTCATCGCAAAACAACGACTCCGAGATCCAGAACAACTAGCGACAGAGGAGGAAAAGAAACAACTTCGGAGTGTGCTGGGCTGTTTGGCATGGCACGCAGGACAGCTAGCCATGGAACTCAGTGCACCTACAGGATTACTCTTGTCACGGGTGCCACAAGCGAAAATCACAGACCTTCTCGAAGCCAATAAGCTGTTGAGAAAGGCAAAACAACGACAAGGTCAGAAAATGATCATTCACACTTTGGAGAAAGAGAACATGATGCTGACCACATGGGTCGACGCTGCTCACGGAATCGACAAGACCTTAGCAGTACAAAGGGCATGATTGTTGGTTGGACTCCAAAGAGAGTATTAGATGGGGATTTAGTAGAGGTAAACCCAATTTACTGGTGTTCCTCGAAGATATCCCGCGTTTGTCGTTCGAGCGCCTCAGCAGAAACAAGAGCGGCAGTCGACGGAGAAGACCTGTTGTTTGCTCTGCGATTCCAAATGGCTGAATTTCTTGGATACCATGCCAACATTTGGAACCCTTGTGAAACGGTGAGTCATGTTGAAGGAGCCCTCATAAGTGACAGCAAAAACGTGTATGATCGTTTGAATTCCACGGTTCTCACCTTGAGTGGAGCTGAGAAAAGAAGTGATATCGAAACCCTCTGTTTGAAAGAAGCGATTGTTGAAGATGGAGTGCAGTTGAGGTGGGTCAACGGTGAAAGCCAACTTGCGAACAGCTTAACTAAGCATGACGAGCCCCACCAACTTTTGATGTTTTCTGAACGGAATGGTCGATGGCGAATTGTTTACGATGAAGGGATCATTTACGGGAAGAAAAGAAAGCAACAAGGCAAAGGACCCCTCGACTAAGTTGAGAATGGCATTGAAAAAATTAAAATTCTGGACCCATGCAGATTTTCCAATCATGAGGTCCACGTTCATGTCCGGTCGCCGACACTCACGGGGTCAAGCGCCCCACCCCGAGCTTTGAAAATAGTTCTTGCGGGTCGCTGCGCCTTTTAGCTTCGCAAATATATATATATATAGTTATATGATATTTGTTGTATATAATGACAACACATTCGTTGCAATCCCCCCTGCCACTGGTCCACCGGGAGTGCAAAGTCCTGAGGCTTTTGACTGGCAGGAACTCTGCAAGAATGCTTCAAGAAAGCACCTGGTCCAGTGAGCCGACTCCTCGACGAGCAGGGACGCTCTCTATCAGCCGGCTTAATTCAGTGCCACAAACGTGGCTTCAAGGCTCAAGCGAGCCGCGCTGCCCCAAGTTACAGGCTCGGCGCCTTCCTTTTCAAGCAGACATAGATGGATCAAGCAGACGGATCAAGCAGACAGATCATTCAAGTTGAGAATTCATAGATGGCTGAGAGACCATGTTCAAACCAGCACGGACCGACGCTCTGCCAACGCATCCTCACATCATCTCACATCCGAAAACAGACATCCTCAGGACTGACTGGTTCCAAAGGACAAAGTTGCAGACAAATTCCTGCAGGCCGAGTTTCGGTTCCAATCACCAACGACGAGGGTTATGCAAACAGTTATGCTTCCATGTCCCGGGCTCTTGATATATTTAAATAAACACACACATATAATATGCATATATGTTATATAATCTCTTTTTGTATTTTCAATAAGGATGTGTGGCGAAGCCCAACAAACGATTCGTGGCCAGGACATGACATGCACAAGGGTTGGACCCTGCAAACAGCCCGTGTCCGCCCATCGAATTCAGGTACTGGAGCGATTGAGAGAGAAGAAGCGGAAGTGGGATGAAGCCCTGGCTGGGCCACCCAGACAAATCGCCAGACGCGACACAGAAGTGCCAGACGCTCCCCACAAGAAGTCAGTGCCCTTTCGACCAGTTTCAGCATGGTTGTCGTCTCTCAACGGCAATTGACCAATTCTTCAAGTAAAGCACTCAAGGGTTGGAGGCCATCGCTACTAGGTTCCCTTTTCATCATGCTCCTTTTGAATTGTTCTGTATTTGCTATTAGGCGCATGGCCAAGGCTGAGCGTCCGCCAGCTGGCTGGAGAATCGCTTGCGCGGATGCCAAGTCGAGCGTGGCCCCACGAGCTACGCCAGGGGCGCTACAAGGGACCAGGGCATGTACACTTGGAACGCAGAACCCCCAGAAACAGCATTTCATCATTTGTATTCTCATTCATTGAGCCATCTCCGTTTCTTCAAGTTTCCGAGCGTATGAACACCTGCCAAAACCAGCGATGACCAACTTATAAAACCGCAAAGTGTGATAAAAACCAAAGACAAAAACACATGAAAACAAGCAAAAAAGACCATAGGACAGGCTGGCGCCTGCCGGTGCTTCCGTCCAGTCGGTCCGCTCTTGCGTCTGCGGTCCTGGGCGCGCTCGGACTGAGGGAAGGCAGTTCCTGTTCCTGCCCCGTTTCGATTGCCAATTCGACGATCTTTTTTGTGGCGTTTTGAAGTAGAGAAAGTTCCTGGTGTTCCTGTTACATTCCTGTTCAGGTCATCTGTAGACGATGTGTATCGTTGGACTTGGACTTGCAGGGATTACCTGAACCACTGACCGGTAACTTACCAGTCGGCCATACAACTCACCAGTCGGCACATGCACGACTCACCAGTAAGCACATCTCCTTTCTTTCGTGGGAACCCCACTGACAGAAAGCCCGTCGTGTCGTGTCGAGACCGAGCGAGTCCAAGGGTTCCTTCCTCGTGCACCGGAGACTCGTCTCTCGTCGAGACGGGACCGTCGAGAACCGACGCATCGAACCAACGCTCCGGGCGACGGTCCGGTCCGACGCTCGGTCCTGAGGTGCGACCAACGCCTGGACGAGCCTGGCCGTCTCGGGGTTGATCTCCCGAACGCCTCGCGTGAGACGCGGAGACCGCCAATTTGGTGGAGGTTGGAAGCAACAGTTCAAAGAGGATAGCTCACAACGGGAGGAAGTTTCCACATTCTTGAAGCGGTCAAAATACCTCATGATGCAAGCGGCTTCTACCTCATGTTCGCGTCGAAGATCTTCGGGCAAACAACAAGTGTGAGACCTTGCCACTGAGAATGATTCGCACTGTTCCTTGTTTTCGTGTCAGACTTTGTTGGAAACAAGTTGTCAACTCAAAAGCTCAGCATGTTGGAATCTGTGTTGCCCAGTGGAATTTGTGTTTTTTTTGGTTTTTCACACACAGACTTGATAGAAGTCACGGAATTCAGCAACCCATGGTTTTGCACAAATATGTAAAATCGTCACTGGTTGAATTAAGTTGCTTATGGCGTTCAAGGAGTGTTTTGCTCAAATGACCCACGAACCAGGTCTTTCGCTCATTCGTGCCTGCATGTGGCGCCATTCCAGAACCCCCTGCATGTGGCGAACAAGCATCCACCTCGAACACAAACGTGAAAACGTTGGACTCGTTTTTCTTTGATCTTTTGAACTGAAATCCGTGGACGCACACAGGCAGTGCCCCCATCTGACCAAAACCATGTTGACTGCACATGTATCTCTCAATTTCTGCCCATGACGCTGACCCTCTTGGAGCTACAAAAGAGCCTTGAATGCTGCACACCAACCAAGCAATGAAGAGTATGGCCAACAATTGAAGTTTAAATTGTGCCCGACATCCAATTTGGATTGGTTGCATGTCACCATCTTGCAGCCCCTTCCAAGTGGCAACGTACTCACATGTTGGTCTTGACTGATGCATCAACGTGACTGAAACACATGTCTGTGTGATGCCAGTTTGGGTGTGTGAGAATGGTGCACATGTTTTTTTCGTCACGCAGGTGGCGGCATGGTACAGCATTCCCGACACCTTCTGCCAGTAGGTTCAAAACACCCAGGTTTTGAACTTTTTTGAGCAAACTTCTGCTCGCCCATCGTGTGATTTCGCATCAGGCATTCATAAACCTGCAAACTTGCGGTGACAAGATCTACCCAAAACCATGGAGGAACATGGACCACCATGGACCCCCAAACCCATTGGCTTGTGGGAGGAAAACGGTCTTCCACGGCTTAAAATTCTCAGGGTCCATGTTTTTGCCTGCAGCGAACCTCCGGACCAGCGCGCAGGGATGACGTGTCCCTCTGGAAGCTAAAGCGTCTAAACCCTTCAGGAAAGCGAGGAGAAAGAGGTAAAACTACAAGTGAGACCAAAACCAAGGGGTGACACGGTGAAGCAGGAAGGTGGTCCTCAGAAGTTCTTTCCGAAAGTGTCCAGGTGGTTTTCGACATCAGCATCGTTGGTTTTCAGGCATCCTAACTGATGTGGTTGGTTTGTACACCCAGCAAAAGGCAAGATCAATCATACTTGAGGTAACACGGAGGTGGCGCGAATCACCGGGCTGCGCGCTGTGGACGAAGCCACATGGTCCAACGATTCGGAGTAACCAAGTGCAGACCCTATGAGTACTTGCAGGAAGCATGCAAATTGCGAGCGCCACTCAACAGGCTCAGTCAACTATGCAAAAAGCACTCACGCAGCGAGCGAGATGTTGCGAAGCCCCAAGGTTAAGGGAGCTGAGCGCAAAATAGTGCTAAGAGTGCATTGCAAGGCAACGCACTGGCAAGGTACTAGTCAGCATTCATGAACAAAAAGGAAACAGTACTTGCACTGAGCACCAAACACAGAGGGAACAAATGGAGCTGCGAAAGCGGACCAGGAAAGCACTCTAGACTCTAGAAGTATACGCACAATGGCAGTAGCCCGGAGAACTCCTAAAGAAATGGCCACCCAAAGTACGAAACATTCAGCTGATGGACTTGAGATCCATACAGTGAGCAATCTCCGGTCTCTGAACTCTGACTCAGGTTCCCACGCAAAAAAATCCCTCCTGCAAACTCTGGGCCGGATTTCGGGATCCATACAGCAAGGCGGTAGAGAAATCGAAGTGCCACAACTTCGCGTGGAAATACAATGCACAGAAATGACAAACGACCTCAGCTAAAGTAAAGGCGCAAGTGTAAATTGCTGCATTCGTAAGTTATGGAGGACCCAGAGCAGATTGGCAACAAACAAAACATAGAAGAAGAATGGCACCCGGACCGGAGGGCCAGGCAACCATATTAAATTCATCAGCAGCAAATGGAACAAAGAGTTGTGCACACGGACGGAAGACGCAGTCCTGAATTGGAAGTCGGTCAAGAAAGGCAAGCAGCTTGGCACCCAACATACAAGACCATCTTCTTCATTAACACCTATGTGCCGAAGCGAGCAACACTCCGCAAAGGCACGACGACCAAAGTTCACGCACCCTGGGGCCACAACTTGCGTCAGTGCATAGCAACCTTGGAAGGCACTTTCTTTGATGCACACTACCGTGAGAGGCAGTCTGACGAGTTGGAGTTGCTGACAGCTTTGCCATACTGCTACACCAACCGTGTGGATGCCAGTCTCGACTAACACATGTCTTAGACGTGGGACTGAGTAAAAAGCATTGTCTGGAATAGATCCTGTGTCATCGGCTGAAATTCGGATGGCTCTCGGGTATCCTTTTTGGAGTTGTCGTTTGTGCTCAATGGTGACAAGCAGTTTCGAACAACTACATTAAATCGTGCACACTCCCACACAAAGTGTCCCATATGGGGTCCTTCAAGAGCTTCTGTGCTCGGATGAACAAAGTCAAGCTCGCACCCAAATGTGGCAATCTGGCATTGGCAACTGGATTTCTTCTCCAGCAAGTCCTGGCAGGAGTTGGCCTCTCCTCCTGGCTAGGCTGACCACTGCTTGGCGAGGTGGTGGCTGGTTCCACTCCGACAGGGGGAGAGGAAGTGCTCTCCGGCATCCCTTGCCTCCAGCGGCTTCGCCTGTTTCTTTCTTCAACAGGCATGTGATGGAGTCTGGGGGGGTGAGGCAGAGGCATTTGAAGGACGGCTACTAGGGTAGCCGCCTTCGCCTGCTTTGCTTGCGCCAGTTTGGTCATGATGAGAGGATGTGCTATCGCTCACCTCGGTGGGGTTTTCTTTTTTGCACGAGTCGAGGCGCTGTGTGTGCAGGTTATGCACAAGTCACCTTAAGCTAGTAAAAGAGAGAGATACGAACCGAGCAACAAAACGAGAAACCCCAAACAACACCCAAACAACCAACCAACCCAACCAGAAAAGCAGGCAAGGTTCGTACCTCAAAATGGCTGAGACAGCCGAAGAGGCAGTGAGACAGTGTGAACCTAGGGGCAATGAATTCAGCCTTGGCACTCAGTACGTCACCATCCTGTCCTTTCATGTTTTCATTCATGTTTCTTTCAAGCTTTGTTCATGTTTCTTCTCGGGGAGAAAGTAAGACTTGCACCCAAACCCCAATTCATGTGGGTGTTGATGCAAAAACAGGCAGGTGACGTGGCCGTATACCCTGTTTGTAAAGGGTATGGCGAAGCATTCACAGAATACAGGTGCGGATGCGGCCAGCAGGACGGCCAGTCAAAAGAAAGCGAGCTGCGCACCATTCACAACCTTCCAGCAGCACGAACACATCGCATGTAGAGGAACCATCTCGGCTCAAGGAAAACAACTGTGTCACCAATCGAGGACTGCAAATCTTCGAGGGCTTGAGACAGTGGAGCCATACCGACATTGTACTGATCGAATGAATAGTCCTGTGTTCACTGCAGGTCTACAACCCCCCCCCCAGGGGGGAGGCGGGAGTGATCACTATCTAATGGCAACGAAGACTCGAGAACAGCTTTGCCACCAGAGTCGTAGAAAGGCCATGAAACACAATGAAAGACACTGAGTAACAAGTGTGTCGAAAGGCTCTCGAGGAGCCACGTAGGACTGTTGAGAGGCGCAGAGGCTTATGTTGCGGTCCAGCAGGCGCCTTGCGGTTGTGCTGCCGTGTTCCATCTGGAGAATGCATGAGCGCGCAAGCTCCGTGAACTAAGTGAAACATGGTGAGACGCCGTTATCCCAGGTCTGATCACTGTACACGTCTGTACTATCTGTACTCATCCAGGACCACCACTCGCGTGGTGGCCTGGGCACTGCCTAGCCGCTCAGTATTGCAGTACACCCACGAAAAAGCTGGCTCATGTTGCTGTCAGGACCAGCACTTGGGCGCAAGTCTAGGCATAGGGCACAGTTTGACTAAGCTACTGTAAGTCCTAGCGCACTGCTTCAGTGAAATCATCCACCCACTTACCTTTGGCATTTGGCGGCAGGAAGCGAAGCCACTTAGGCTTGTCCAATTGCTCACATTTGTCAAAGGCGTTGACCCGAGCATATGTCCCCCTCCAGGTCGTTCTTTTCCCAGTTTTGTGGAATGCGCGAAGTTGCGTGCAGCCAGCAAATGCTCGCCGAGCAATGTACAACAAGGTTGGTGGGGTGCGTACCTCTCGTAGTGAGGTGCACTTGAGGAATGCTTCTTGTTCTATCCTTCGCAAGTTGCAAGAGAGGCTAAGCTGTTGCAGATGCGAACAGTGTGCAAAGGTGGATCCCAGTATCTCGATGACCTCCGTTCGGGAAAGGTCGACTATCTGTAGTTGTTGACAGCGTTCGCAGGCTGCAGGCCCAACCCAATTGAAGTCTGGTGGCAGGGAGAGCGAGACGATTCCTGCCTCCAAGAAACAACACTCAGGCAAGCATCTTCTCGGGTTAGTGGGGTCATACTCTGCTAGTTCCAGATTGAGGTGGCGCAAAGCAGTGCACTTCTCGAAGGCCCGTGGCTGGAGCTGTGCTTGCGGGGCTAGCTGGTTAGTTGTATGGCTAGTAGCCCCTATTTGCGTTAGAGAGCAACAGGCCTCGAAGACTTTGATTCCGAACTGCTTCCACCGGTGCCAAAACGGTTCGGAGTAAATAGCTTTTGCGAAACGCTCCATTTTGCAGACAGACGACTGTGCTCGGCAGTCGCTGACAACTCCGCCAAGCAGCCTCCCCCACAATGCGAATCCCTGCTTCTACCTGAACATGCCTGACTTCCGTGTGGAACGAAAAGGCGTGTGGCAGTATTCTGTCAGTAGTGCTGGATGGGACTCGAATGGCTTTAGCCCCGCCCTTGAGCTGCCCTTTGTGCGCAGCCTCCTTGAAACACTGACGAACTATCACGTTGAAGCAGTTGTTATCGCGCAGGGTGTTCCAAATGGGGTCAACCAACACTTTATGGGTGTCCTTATGGACAAATTGCAGCCCGCAACCGAAGGTGCTGCTCTCTCCAAGATAGGGGAGCTGCTCCAGCACTGCACTTTCGAACTCATTGAGCCTGTCAGTTCGATTGTCAGCTGGATTTCCTCACCAGCGAAGGCGGTCAAAATGAGATGTAGTACGAGTGACCTTTCCTCGCTCCCTTGAGAGCTACTCAGAGACATGGCATCTTCAACCATCCCAGGAATTAACCACTGTAACCTAGGGCAGTCTTGAGCCTGAAGACACTTGAGCCAAAAGGCTACGGATCGCTCACCTCCGTGGGGTGTATGGAAGGGGCTGGCCTCTTGACCCCACTTCTGGCCTTCAAAGACTGTGAGCTCTCCGCTCCAGTATTGTTGCTGGAGGTTGACTGGGCAGAGGGGGAATCAATGGGCCGTGTAGCCTCACTATCCCCTTCCACGGTTGGATGCACGGCCTCATTCTCGTCACTTTCGACGAATTCAATGTCTTCTGCATTTGCAGCTGCCTCTGCATCGTCAGCATCATCGGTACGTACTTCTTCTTCATTTCCTTCTTCATTTCCTTCCTCCTCCTCAGCTTCCTCGTCTTCTATGCCTGCTTCCTCTTCTTCGTCTCGTGGTAACCCGCCCTCGTTGGCAGGGGTGAGGGCAGGTACCGTGGCCTCTTCCATGGATCGTTCCGTGTTCTGGGTTGGGGAACGGATTCCTTCATCATCAGCGAGCCAACAAAAGCACGCCGAGCAATGTACAGCAAGGTGGATGGGATGCAGACCTCTCGTAGTGAGGTGCACTGGAGGAATGCTTCTTGCTCTATTCTTCGCAAGTTGCTAGAAAGGCTAAGCTGTTGCAGATGCGAGCAGTGTGCAAAAGTGGATCCCAGTTTTTCGAAAATTTCGACAATATCCGTTCGGGACAGGTCAACTATCTGAAGCTGTTGACAACGCTCACAGGCTGCAGGCCCAACCCATGAGGTCAATTTCGCAGCCAAAGACCTCGAAATGGCAGGAAGCTGACGACGTCATCCTCCAATTGCGAGAGGTCCTCACAGTATGCAAGGTTTTTGGCATGTGGTGTTCATTGCCCGCCAGCGCAGACAACACAAGGCCAATGGCATATGGCTTCTGACCGTCTGAAGTTACTACAAGCTGCTGTCGGCCCCACATGTTGCAAGGACTTGCAGTAGGGATTTTTGACTGCTCAGGCCTGCACCCGCGTGCAGGTCCTGCGAATGCGATGAACTTGCCAAACAACTCCAGCCAACTTCACCGACAACACTGAGTGCCTAGACAGTGCCCAGGCTGCCACCCGAGTGGCGGTCCTGGATGAACACAAGAGTACAGATGAGGACAACGGTCTCACCCTTTCGCTCAGTTCATGGTCTTGATGTTTCAAGCATGTTTCAAGAACGCACAAAGTGGGTCTCGTGATCTGTGCTGCTTGGTGAGAGGAGCTGGCTTGGCTGTGTGCTGCAACTGTGGGCTGCTGATTCTTCCTCTGTGAGGCTGACTTGCGCCAAGACTCCCGTATCGTGTTGAGAGCCTGCTGTACAGTCGGCAGACAAGTCGGTTGCCCTGTTGACACCTCCTTGAGAACGAATCCCTCAGAGGTTCACCGACCTTGCCTGTTCTCCGATGTCATCCGAGGTGTGGCCAACCTAGACACCAGGTGAGGTGGGGGCTTAAGCTGAGCCACCCGGAGGTCATGCCGATTAGGGACAGAATGGCTGCCCCACTAAGGCTGGCATCCTGGATACGGTTTGAAACAGTCATGCATCAGAAGGACTGGCTGGCAGCGATCGAGCTCCTAGTGCCCAAAATTCACTTGCCTGATGCCGAGCTATTGGAGCTCCTGCGCAGTTGTGTGCCAGAACAGGGCATTTTGTCGATGGAAGAAGCACAAGCATTGCTGTTGCGCAACTTTTGGGTGGGAGGCAGTCGACCAAGCGCATGTGCGCAATGGCTGACGGAAGTTACACGAGCCTTGTTTGCTCCGATTCCCTTTCGTGCAGTTTTCGTCATTTTGGCTCTGTTCCTGCCCCAGCTGACCTTTGCGGAAGGGGCAAGACTTGAAGGCGGACTCTGTCAGTCGAGAGGAGTCAATGGTCCACATCACGCCGGTTGCTCAGGGCCTCCAGGGCATGCATGACTATAAAATTGCCTTTGCAACACAAACGAGAGCTGCAGCCTTTGTCTCTCTGGAGCAGCCGGTCAGCAGTTTCGAGTACCTCACTACCCTGCCCTCGGAAAATATCCACATCGGCTGTCAGGTTGGCAAAGTGTACCGAATCGTGCTCCGAGAAGATCACAGGGTGTATGCGCTCCTGGTGGTGCTTCTTGAATATGTTACGCAACCCAAGAAGAAGTCCAGGCAGGGCTCCAAGCTCCAATGAATCCAGGGAAGAACTGGCTGTCAGGCAAAGTAGCCCGACATGGACGGTAGCTTACATCCCCACCGGCCCGGAGACTTTCGCTCCCCTCCCGACGCAAGCTGAACTTGGCGTCACTACACCGATCCAATGGGCACTGCCACCATGCATGCGGCAGCTAGAGACCCGCACCATTGGGTTCCCCATGCTCAGCCTGGCTGACGTAGGCACCACTGTTTCTGCTGATCATGTGTTGCAAATGGCCACGATGCCCCTAGAGCACAAACCGACGGCCCTTGGAATCCCATACCCCCTACAGGTCTCATATCAATTCGATGGGGCTGAAGAGTTGTTACACAGTTTACACGCACTTTTCGGGCTCCTGGCGACGGCCAATACCCGGCGGTATTGTCCCCAAGCCTCCGGATTTGGCAAACAATTGCGCGCAGCTGACAGTGCCCATGTCCTCTCCATCGCGCTCTCACTGGCCTCAGCCCTCCAGACTGGGCTGTCCACGCTAGCCATTGCAGGAGTCTTTGGAGCAGGCAAAACACGATCGCTTACGTTCTTACTTGCCTGGTTCGCGATCACCACCAATTTACGATTTGGCGTTGCCCATAAGGAGAATCCTGCGAAAAGGGCCATTACGAAGCTTTTGAGCTCCCTAGAACTTGATGATGACCAACAAGCTCTCTTTATTAGGCCGGTAGGCAGGGAAGAAGCAGCTGCCAACACAGCAAGCACTACCTACAATAAGGTCATGTACCATTGCGCAGGTATAATCCCGGGAGCACGTGTGGTAGTTGCCACAACTGGCCTCATATGGGAGCAAAAAGGGCAAACCCACTCGCCCCTGCGGGCGGACATGGAGAGTCTTGATGTGCTCATCAGCGAAGAAGCACAGCAAGACATGGATTTAAAGTCAGCTTTTGCGCCGGCCGTCCCATGGCAGCCATTCTTTCGACTCTTGCTAGGTGACCCTCGGCAAAGCCCAGGTGGAGTCGCTGACAACCTACGAGAGCACAGAACCCTCCTCCTAAAGGCCCCGATCGGGTTACGTGCAATGCACAAATGGTTCATGCCGCATGAACTACCGACAGTGGTCTGCAGACTACTCGAAGAGAGTGCTGAAATGCCGATGAAAGAGCTCACTCAGGCAGCTCAGGAAGCCGGCAACAAGGCACTGGGTTCCAGATGGAACACTCGTGAGGACTGTCCTAGCCCCACACCAGCTGGGGCCAGCCTACAGGCGGCAAATCAGGAGCTCAGTCGAATCAACTTCGACACTCATAGCAGGCCAGGGTATGCCCTCACACAGCCTGGGCTTTCCAATTTCATCAGGCCAGCACCGCAGAAGATAGATCGGGTTTGGCAGGGAACCACCAGTGGAGTATCATGCTCCCAACGAGTGCACGGGTAGCCCAGGAAGTGTATGAGCCCTTAATTGGGATTCAGTACCCCATGCTCTGCAGCGTGAAGAACGGTAGCTGGCAAATAGGAACTGTCTCTATCAGAGAGGAAGGCCAGCTAGCTACAGGCTTTCGGTTTGTCAACTGCGTACATGATGACCCGCGGGAGGAGGCTCGAGCAGCGCCTCGACCAGAGGCGATTACTGCTGCGTACCGGCAGATCGAACAATGGCTCCCGATGGACGAAGGGGGGAGCGACAACATTCTCGTCCTCACTACTCGATCGTCCAGTGCACAGCACTTGCAGAGTTTTTTCCAGCAGTCGGGCCGGCGAGCCAACGCAGAAACTGCTGTCAAAGTTGCTGGTGCAACAGCCAGGCATTGTGTGGTGTTACATGGCAAATCTAATTTCCTGAGTGGCAACTCGCGGAGCACAGACTTTGATCATGAGTGCTACACTCGAGCCAATGTCGCATATAGTAGAGCCACCGACCTGACCGTGTCAGCCTGTCCGGTCAACATGCATGGACTCACAGGAGTTTCCCAAGTCATTTCGGCCCTGCTGCACGGTGCATGCACAATACACACAAGTGACAAAGAGTCAGTGGGCGTCTCCGTGGAAGGTAGTTTCTCAAGTAGCCGGCGGGCGGTCTCCGAGTCCACCGCTGCCTTCCTTGCTGCTATGGAACCCCAGCAACTGTGGATCGGACCTATTCCAGTCTGCCTTGTCGAATATCATCAAGCCCAATCGCGCCGGCTTCGCCTGGTGATAACTTCGCAAAAGCTCCTCACTAAAGGAGAAAAGCTGCTCCTAGACAAACAACACCCGGTGCACAGTAGTGGTCTTATGTTTGGCTAGGCAGCTGATCGATGTACAGAACTTTTTTTTTTCACGAGTAGGGACGCCGTGTGGGCATGATGCCCAGGTCATCATTGAAGGAAGGAAAGAACAATCAGATGGTGGAGAAAAGAACAAGGACAACCAAAACACCCCAAAACAAACAAAGCACAGCCCACAGGCCGAGTCTCCACCATCTTGTAGTCTTTCCTCTGTGCTAGGTGAAACAAGTGAAACGCAAACTAATGGCTAGCAAAGGGCCTGAATTCACGAACGAAAAGCATGGCGGCGCAGTCTGTGCTCTAGCAGAGTCTCCAAAAAGGCTTCAAATGGACTTTACTACTTGATTACTAGTGACCAGCGGCCACACCACAGTGCGGCAAAACCATGGTCACGATGCAGGTTAGGAGTATCGTAATGCTCCAACGCCGGTTGCCTCCATGTCAAAATGGAGTAGCGTAGCTATGCAGTATGCCGTGGAAAAGACCTTTCTTGTAGCACAACCCATGCAACTGGTTGCACTTACAAGTCCAGAGGCATGTTACCAGTCGGTGATCACACAGTGGCGGCCATAGCAAACGACGAAAGCCTGCAGGTAAGGGTGCGAAAGGCATCCCCCCCCGGAGGGAGGTCAACTCAGCACCCTTCGGCACACAAAGGTGCCACAACGGGGTGTCTCCTAAATCCGTGAAGTGCTGCGTCATTGCAAAAAGTGATCTGCTGCGTGCAAGGCCCGTGTGAAACAGGTGAAACTTTGGACTATCCTAGCATGGTATCTGTACCTCTTTGTACAAAATTGGTAATGTCGGACTTCAACAAAGGGAACTAAGGTTGCCCCCTGGACATCCTCCATTGCCACTCTCTACCACCCGCCTGTTAGGAACGAGGAGCTAAGGCTCTCATTCCTATTGGCTCACAGCGCTGCGAATGGCGAAAAGAGGTCGTTGTCCTACTTAGTGCTTGCGCATCTCCTTGCCGTAACTTGTTGGCGGTGTGCTCATCCACCATTCCAGCTGCGAACACATTGCTGGTCTTTGCAGGTCTAGAGAGTCTTCTTCCCTTTGATCACTGGCATTTGCCGACAGCTCTCGGCGCTGCTTGGCCTAGACGGGTCGCCCCCCTTTGTCAAGTACACATGTCCTTCGCTATGTGTTGTTTCTTTCTTGCTTGCACCTTGCTCTAAAGTGCGTGCTTGCAAGAGCGCATAGCGCCCTGGTACTCAGGGATGGAACCTGCTATGGAAGGGTACTCGAAAGGAAGGCTTGTTTTGCGATGATCCTCGGCTCCCCTATGGAATTTGGTCTGGTGTGGCTTCTGGCCTACCCTGGACTCGCGCTAAGGCGTGCGCCCAGACTCTTAATGAGCGACTGTGAGACCGCGATAGCTGTGGCCAGAAAGGCTTATTATCATCCAAGCCCAGGGGTATATCCCATGTCCGGGATCATATGCAGCCAGGGTGGCCATCTCATAGCAGGACAAATGGCGAAAGCATTTTCTTCAGCATAGACTCCTCGCCATTTGTGTCTTCCCGGCATTTTGGCAAGCCTCTTAAAAGCAGTGCAATCCAAGAAAGCCCTACTTCCAATGTATCTTAGTGAGGGCGGGATGGCAATCTCAACTAGGGCTGCACAGTTCATAAAGGCTTTGACTCGGATTGCGTGGAGAGTAGTCGGAAGGAGGACTTCTCTGAGGCTAGTACAGTGCACAAAGGTGAATTCAGGAATTTCCTCAACCTTGGTGTTGCAAAGGTCTACACACTTAAGCAGTCGGCAACTGTCGCACGCATGCGCTCCAATAGCTACAAAATGCTTTGTGAGAGCGAGTGCGGTGATTCCCGCAGAGCTAAGACAGCCCGGTGCTAGCTCACTGGTCCTAGCTTGCAGTGCTGACCCTCGGGGGGATGGAAGCTCACTCAAGGTAAACTCAGCAAGGTTAATACACCCTTGGAAGAGGTATTGCCCAAGCTTGGCTTCGCTGTTGAACCTACTGCAGGGGCCCATGAACCGGGCTCGGAATTTCTGTCGTGTTTTTAAGGCTAAATTTGGCTTCGAGGAAAGAAGCAAGTTTATGGGTAGTTTCGATGCCGAGCATATATACCCTATAGCAAAGTTTAATGTGTGAGGTGGAACCATTGAGGTAGTAGGTGTTGGGTGAGTTAGGTGTGGAAGTTGTGGGGGGGTTGTGAGGGATGTGTCAAAAGTGCCATCTTTGCCAAGTCACCCACTTCCTTGTCATGTTTTTCAATAGCTCCCCCCCTACCCCCTAGACTCCTAACACGTGAACACCTTGCGAGGTTTTTAGAAGAGACGTGGAGGAGTGAGTTCCCTGTATTATATAGTAGTATATATTTAAAACAGGGTGGAGGAGTAATTATATTGGAGGAAACAAGCGGAGGAGCATTACACTCCTCCACATTTTGTTGTTGTGTAAGAGAGATCATTCCGTTTCACAAACTGTTTTTGGTGTTTTTCTTGAGTAGAATTTCAGCGGAGGAGCGGAGGAGTGGTGACGA
>CAXAMN010012359.1:0-40714 GCA_963970005.1 Durusdinium trenchii
CCTGACAGGTGGGGAATACGACCCGCGAAAAAGTTAAAACACACACACATATATATATATATACAAAATACAAAATACAAAACAAACACAATAAAGACATATAAACAGTACGAAAAATACAAAAGGATACGAAACTGGTTGCGAAGCCAAAATTTGCAATGTTTCGTTTTGCTGACGCGTCGACGAGGGCGATTTTGCCACAATGCAAAAAGACAACAGCAAATTCGCGAAAATGTTTCTTGAAAACACATGAGGGACGGTCAAAACTCCTTATTCTTCTTCAGCTAAAAAATGGACGTCATCGGTTTTGAGGTGGACCTTATCGTTTTACAGCGTTTTGAGTTCGTCGCATACTTATGACCATATACAGCGCTGGGGTTATCGGTTTTGAGGTGGACCTTATCGTTTTGCAGGGTTTTGTGCACAAACCTACCCCTCTTTACTAAAGTGGTCTTCGCATGTTTTGACCGTGGCTCACATAAAAAGAACAAAATGACTCAACATTCAATTGGCTTGGTGGGTGCTATTTGCGTTGTGGCCCTCATTTAAGTACAGTATATATGTTGTTTGGGAACCAGGGCCAGTTAGGACGTAGAACCATGCAAAAAAAGTTGTATTTCAGGGTCGTATTTTTCAATACGGTTTTGTATTTTTGCTGTTTTTGTGTTTCTTAGCCTCTAGCTAAGGCGAAACCAATTGTCAACGAATTCTCAACAACGTGACCAGGCAAATGTCACATTGGCAAAGTTTGGCAAAGTGGACCCAGCAAGCCGTGAAGAAAAGGTTCTGGCACGTGCCAAAAGCCGAGAACCATGTGCCAGGTTCAGTTGTTGAAACAAAAGCAATGGTCATGTGGCAACGTTACAGTGCAGGGTCGTGGGCACGTGTTCACCCAAAAGTGGAAAATCTGGCCACTTGAACGTTCTCTTTGCAGATTCATTGGCCGTCCGTCTCCGATCTTGTCGATTTCTTGGACGCTCATTCAGAGCCCTATGTTGCAAACAAATGCAAACAGGGGCTTGGAGGGAGTGAGGCGGGCGTATAATTCCGGCAAGCCACGGATGTCTAGCATGGTGAGTTCGCAGAATTTCTCGAGAAGGGCCACATGGTGCACGCGTGTGCACGCTTGATGTCCGAGAGTTTCGTTCCGCGGCACAGCTAGAGCTGAAGAGCTGCACATAATAGGGGTGAACTGAGAAGTTTGCGAAGTCTCGGAAAGTTTGCATGCTGTGTGTTCGCACGATTTGCAGCAAGGATCGCGAGAGCGCGCAACGCTGCCTCAGCGCACCGTGGGCAAAAACATGGGGAGGAAGGGTTGTGGAGTCAAGTTGACTCCGAGAGGCCTTCAGATGACCAGTTCTGTGTGCCCCAAGACAAACCCAACAAAATGCTAAGGCGCGTGTGATTGGGCAAACCGCAGACCTGGTTGAAACAGGCATGAGGCTGACTCAATTATCGGCGAGCCGATGAAACCTGCGTAACACATATCCATCGGCAAACCGATGCTCACAGAACTAGATTCTCTAAATAGCGGATAGCGGGCAAAATTTGACGGTTTTGTGCGATCTTGAAATGCGTTGCTCAGTTGTGAGAATCCTCCAGCCTGTTTTGCAGTTGCGGGGTGTGATTCCAGATATCATGAACCTTTTTTTGCGAACAACCTCATTGTCGTATCCGCTAGCAACGCGCTGCAGCAGAGCTTGGAGGACGGCTTCAATTTCAGTTTGTCTTGAGCCATGTTGAGTAACTCAGCCCAATGCGGATGAGGTGGGTCACACAACAAGGGACCCCAACCAGCAGGGGGAGGTCAACATCAGGGGCGAGTATTCTTGGTAGCAGGCGGCAAAACGCTGTCAAAAAGCGATTGGTAATTGATTGCATTTCCGCGCAGACGGCTTGAGTCTTCCCGCGCAAAAACGTGTCCGAACATGCAAAAAAGCTACTAGTAACAAGTGCATCGCTAGTAGTAACAAGTGCCTTACTACTAGTAACAAAAAGCTAGTAGTAACAAGTCCATCGCTAGTAGTAACAAGTGCATCGCTAGTAGTAAGAAGTGCCTTACTAGTAGTAACAGGTGCCTTACTACTAGTAACAAAAAGCTAGTAGTAACAAGAAGAACACGCTTTTGCAAGATCTCGGACTACCCGGAGGACGAAGCCTTTCCATTCGCAACTTCCGCTTCGCCCACGATTTCGCCGTGCCCCGCTTGACGTTGCAGCGCTTTCCAATGTGATCAAGCCGGCCACAGTCTTAGGGTAGCACTCGCCAGCATCAAGCATTGTTCGCAGATTCCTGTTCCATCAAGTTTCTGTCCGAATGGAATTGCACCAAAGAAACCGCCTCCTCCTCATCACTGACATGATCTGCCAGACTTTCAGACCTTGCACCCCTCCCAAAAGTCAACATCAAGAAAATCACAATGACTTCTTTCCAATGCATCGCCACAACTAATGCCCGTCGTCATCCAGTATGATGCAACAGAATGCCTGCTCACTGCTCACTGCCGCAACGATTCTGAGGATCAACGAGTGTAAATGCCCAGCTGACCGAGCGTGGAGGATACGATGCGCTACCTCTCAATCCCTGACGGAATTCTTTCGAGCGGCCATTTGCCGTGTACCCCAAGTGGAACCGTCATCGCTGCATGTCTAAGCACCTTTTGGTCGAATGTATCATACGAGTCTGAGCAAGAGTTGCACTGCACTTCGAGATCTCAAAATCTTGACGTCAACTTGACGCCCACCCACTTGATGCGTCATATCCACGTTGAACTGAAAGCCATACAAGACGTGTCCCGACTGACAGGGCAGGACCCACGCCTGCGATAACGCTGTCGGCCCGCGCGCAACACAGTTCGTCGACCATGTTGAGATCACGTTGGTTGCTTCACTATCACAGTATTGTCACATATTATGCTCCGTTACCCACTCCTCCCACGATACTGGCCGTCAGATTGCCTGAAGTTGTCCAGGCTTTGTGCATCGGTACGGCGAAAAACCATAAAGCACACCAAGAAACTTACGCCGACCCTCTTGTGTCAACGAGGAGAGACCACTGCATGATTTAAGCTCTGGCCGAAACGTTCTTGCATGTTCCGGCAAAAATGATTGCAGCACAAAGGAAAACCTGAACTATCTGAAAGATTATCACTGATGACGCGTCACAGCAAAAGATGTCATGATGTCAACACTCATGACATTAAATGAGATGTCACGAAGCTGCGCTGAGCGGCTATTGGTTGCTGCTCGGCCCCAACCAACCTGCCATTGACATTTCCGACTGCTGGGTGTTGCCAATATTTGGCTGTGAGGCTGTGAGTCAAAACCGGGACCCCAACCCTTGGTAGGTTAACCTCCCAGGTAGTCCAAGCTGTTAATTTTGTGGTCAACCAGGGTCCCCCGGTTTTGACTCACAGCCAATTCAACCTGATGAATCTTCTTGTAGATCTCGACTTCAACAACATCCTCCTTTTGCACTTATCACCATATTTCGATGTCTTTAGCATCTGAATTCAATGCAGAGCCTCCTGCTGAAACTTCTGATCATCAACCTCTTGCACCCAATCCTCGATGTCCTCAGTTTGGTGTTCAAGTTTGAGACCGACAGCGACAGCGCTACTTTGTCCTTCTATCATTCCATCTTCATACATTGGGGACAGCATGTGCGTAACCAACAATGTTATTTTGCAAGGCCTTCAACCCAAGGCCCTGGACATTGAAGAGATTGTGTGCAAAGATTTCTCCAGCTCGGTCCAGCTGAGGCAAGTTGCGTGTTGAGGGATGCGCAGAAAGCTACCAGTGCTTTCGCCATCACTGCCTCAAACTTGGGTAGACACGCGCAATTTGCAACGTGCACTTGGTATTCACGAATTCTAAACATCGGGCCTTCCTCTGCAGGCGCTGCAATTGACTCCTCGCATCGGTCCACATCGCTACTAGGAGCAAGAAGCTACTGGGGGCTCCTGGCCTTACTACTAGTAACAAGAAGCTAGTAGAAACAAGTGAATCGCTACTAGTAACAAAGTGCATCGCTACTTACTAGGAGCAAGAAGCTACTAGGAACAAAGGGCATCGCTACTAGGAGCAATGCTTTGTAGACACGTCCCTTCATATCCCCTGCTCTTGCCGGCGCGTCTAATTGATGTTCTTGTTGTTGAATACTTTGTGTAGCTTTTGTTCTGCAAGGTTCTGTACTAGAATTGTCTCCTGCGCGGATGTTGTTTTGCGTGAAGCTAACCCTTTTGTTCCTGTTCACCCGGTTGGCTGTCCTCTTCCTTGTCGTACTCTTGCGGTAATTTTTTCCCTATCGTGTTTAGTACATTCTTAATGTCACACCTGTTTCTGCCCAACTAGCCTTGCACCGCGCTCCAAACTCCAAACAGTGACAAACACATTGCACCTGAGAAGGGATGAGACGAAAGCCAGGACGAGCCAACAACCACAGAAAAAAAAAACAACTTAAAACATCTTAAAACATCCTCAAGCTCACTATAACAAACACTCTTTATTGGTTATCGGCTATCGGGTTCTCAAAAAGCCAAAAAAAAGCTTCTCCTACCGCCCTAGCCATCCATCCACCCACCCACCCATTTCTTCAACTAGCCATCCATAACCTATCCAAACTCTACACACATCCATCTTCATCGCTCTACCTCTGCAGCTTGTGTCTCTTTTTCTTTCTCTCTCTATCTCTCTTTTTCACACGTCCGTCCATCCATCCATCAATCCATCCGTCCCTCCCTCCCTCTACTCAATCGTCCATCCAGCTAGCAATCCATCAATCTACCTGCAAAGCCCCCGAAAAAGTTAACAGCTTGCGATTCGACATTCTCTCCTCTATCCATCCATCCATCCATCCACCCACCTACATAGCCTTTCATGACTCAGCCTATCTGCCTATCCACAAACTTAATTTCATTTCATCCGACCATGCACCACAAGCACACTCAAAATGCAAAATAATGCAAACCTTTCAACAGTCACATCACCGACATCACGAAGACTTTGGCCCGCCCGTGTCCAGTTTACTATTTTTGTGGTATTGTTCACTTGGAGATGTTTTGCCTCTCAAGAACAAGCTCTCACATCCACCAACAATGTAACGGTGCTTTTACATGCACAACTTCTTGCATCAGCCACCTCTGATGCCAACAAGTCTTTCACAAACTAATCTTTACCCTGCGAAGCTTTTACACCGAGACACGACAGCTGCATTTGCACCAGCCAGATCCCTTTACACTAACAAACTACACACGCACACGCAAGCTTTTACACAACATCTGCATCTCTCAATCCACTTTTTACACAACGACCTTTTTACAGGCACACACAAACACCTTTCTACGCAACATCTGCAACGATCAGGCCCGACGGCCGGCGGAAGGCCATAAAATGCGTCTGCTTCGCTTTGCTTTTCAATGCATCTCCGTTTGGCGTCGCAAGAGCCTACAGCACAAATGACTGACTGTGGATATGGCGGCCTCAATCATGGGGAAACTGAAAGACCCTGAAAGAGTCAAAGGGAACGACATTTGGATGGAGATTGGCTGATATATGATGATATATGATAATCTGATATGTTGTTTTCCTCAAACATCACTGTATAAGAATTTGCCTTCAATTGAAAGAGAATGCTCATGCTGGTTCACGGGCATGTTACGGAATCAACATCCTCTCATGGAGTGCGTCCCACTGCGGGTTCAGTGGTACCCTCACATTGATTCGTGCACTCAGACCTCACACAAAAGAATCTTGATTGCCTCTACCGAATGTTAAACTTCTGTAGTGGACAGTACTTCTCATGAAGTGGCCACCGGTGGACTTGGAAAAAAGGAGTAAAGTTGCAGTTGCATGCTATGTATGATTCAACTGTGGTTATAGCGACGGACTGGAACTTAAAATGCTATCGTGAGGATTTCTAACTTTCTATTTTCCATTGTTAGAATGTTACGTGAGAAAGGCCCCTAGGCTTAGAATGCCATTTTCCAAAGTTCCAGTCCGGATAGCATATTTGCACCATTTGCACAAAAAATGTTTCGCGAAAGCTTGTGAAGGCAGATCCAGAGGGAAAGGTGAGGAAACACGTCTAGAAGATGTGCACTTAGAAGCACGTCTAGGTCAAACAAGCTTGAACCACGCCACATTCTTTCTTTCAGTCCAATATTTTCCCAAACGTTCAATTTACAACGCGCACCTGAACTGAAAGCCTGAAAGCTGCAGGCATAAGAGACTGGCAAAATGAATGGATTCTTTCTGACCCTTACCACTTAGGTTTTCCAAGTTTTGGCCCAACTCAGAGCAAATCAGCTGTTGTCATCACAGGCTGAACTCAAATCAATCTGCTATTCGCAAGTCCTCAATTTGCTGACCTCCGTACATCTGTAGAAACCCTGAAGGAAACTGAATAAAATTTGCAAAAACCTGAAGGAAACTGAAGCAGCTGAAACCCTGAAGGAATCGTCAATCTGCTACTGGTGCCTTTCTTCTTTCTGCTTATTACGTTTCCTGCTTGTTTGTCTTCTTCTGCCCTCTTCTTGTTGTTAATATGTGTTTTTTCCTTTGCTTCTTCTTTTTCTGGTTTCTGTTGCTTTCTTCTGTTTGCTTCTTCTCTTTCCTGCTTGCTTGTCTTCTTCTTGCTGTGCAGTATGCTTCTTCTTCTTGTGCATGTTTCTTCCTCCTCTTCTTGTTACTATTATTTTTATTCTTCTTTGCTTTTCCAATTTCTTGTATTGTTTCTTCTTATGTCTCCTGCTCTCTGCTTGTTTCTTTTCCTTTTTGTTTTATTTGTTATGAAAAAACCTAGCGCCAACCTAGCGCAGCCTTGCTGTATCACCGTATTCTGCTGGGGGCCCGCTTCTAAACGAATACTTAAAAACACATCTCCAACCTCAAAAGTTTACGTGCATCTATGTTTTTGACTAGGCCTTTTTGAGCGCAATCCATATGTATCAAGGAGACTCATGGCAAGAGAAGAGAAGCAAAAAAAACATAGCAAGGGTCTGGAGTGGAAAAACAGAACACTAAAGACATCAAAAAGAGAAGGAAAGAGAAAAACACAGTAACGCAAAACGACCGGAATAGAAGGGACAGAAACAAATATATCATATATGTAAATAACATGTGTACACTATGTCCACGAGTTTTCTCGTGCGAAATGACCAGGAAAACGGTACAGTTAGAATGGTACAGTTAGAATGCCTCCTGCCAAGCGTAGTGTCAATGAGTTTTGGGAACGGGAAGGGTAGCAGAAAAGGCATCGGATAGCAAGGCAATGGAGGAGAGGCAAAGACAGGGAAGAACGCAAAGGGCAGGGCAGGAAAAAGAAGTCAAAGGAAAGGAAAAGAATGGAAGGGAGCCGGAAAGCAACATAAACAATCACGCACACACTGGAATGGAGGGCGACGATTATATGTACCAAGGAGCCTCATGGCAAGAGAAGAGAAACAAAAAAGCATATCAAGGGACTGGAGGGAAAAAACAGAACGCTAAAGACATCAAAAAGGGAAGGGAAGAGAGGAACACAGTAACGCAAAACGACTGAAAGAGAAGGGAAAGGAGGCCGTTTGAATGCGACTAGAGAGAACAGATTTATGTAAAGAACATGTGTACACTATGTCCACGAGCTTTCTCGTGGGAACTGGCCAGGAATACGGGTACAGTTAGAGTGCCTCCTGCCAAGCGTAGTGTGAACGGGAAGGGTAGCAGAAAAGGCATCGGATAGCAAGGCAATGGAGGAAAGGCAAAGACAGGGAAGAACATCGCAAAGGGCAGGGCAGGAAAAAGAAGTCAAAGGAAAGGAACAGAATGGAAGGGAGCTGGAAAGCAGCACGCGCGCACTGGGATGGAGGCGAACAATTTGGAATCTCACGCAGAGCCCTTGCCCGGGAGCTTTCCGGCGAGACAAGGCAAAGAACATAACAAGGAACTGTGCACACTTAGAATGCCCCGTGCCGAACAAACAACACACACAGATATATATATATATATGTATCAAAGAGACTCATGGCAAGAGAAGAGAAGCAAAAAGACATAGCAAGGGCCTGGAGGGGAAAAACAGAACACTAAAGACATCAAAAAGAGAAGGAAAGAGAAAAACACAGTAACGCAAAACGACCGGAATAGAAGGGACAGAAACAACAATATCATATATGTAAATAACATGTGTACACTATGTCCACGAGTTTTCTCGTGCGAAATGACCAGGAAAACGGCACAGTTAGAATGGTACAGTTAGAATGCCTCCTGCCAAGCGTAGTGTCAATGAGTTTTGGGAACGGGAAGGGTAGCAGAAAAGGCATCGGATAGCAAGGCAATGGAGGAGAGGCAAACACAGGGAAGAACGCAAAGGGCAGGGCAGGAAAAAGAAGTCAAAGGAAAGGAAAAGAATGGAAGGGAGCTGGAAAGCAACATACACAATCACGCACAAACTGGAATGGAGGGGGACGATTATTTGTACCAAGGAGAGTCATGGCAAGAGACGAGAAGCAAACAACATATCAAGGGATTGGAGGGAAAGAGCAGAATGCTAAAGACATCAAAAAGGGAAGGGAAGAGAGAAACACAATAACGCAAAACGACCGGAATAGAAGGGAAAGGAGGCCGTTTGAATGCGACTAGAGAGAACAGATTTATGTAAAGAACATGTGTACACTATCTCCATGAGTACCAGTCCCTTGCCATGTCTTTTTTTGCTTCTCTTGCCACGCGCCTCCTTGACTTTTATATATACCTGGATCCTCCTTTGGGCGAAAAATTGCCGGACCTCAATCCGGCAAAATTTTCCGCCGGATTCCGAAAAAATTCTGAAAAACAGAGATGATAAAAGGTTGGACATACACAAGCAAACTGCCTTTCCGCCACGAATAGTTTTTCTGGAGCATACTCATTCCACAGCCCAGCACTGGAGAATGGCCTAAGAGCAGGACCGTCACAAAATGTAAGCAACTCGTGCCCAAGCAAAGACTTCCAAGAAGAAACCAAGGAGTATGTGGCAAGGAACCCCTCTTTCTCTGCAACCGTGTCTCTAAAGTTTTTTGTTACAAAGTGGGTTGCTCTCCATGTTTCTTTAAAGCTTGCCTCAGGACGGCCCCCCCAAGAAAGTAGCAGAACTCATGGTTCCTGTCAAAACTCTTCTTTGAAAAACTTTTCAAGATCAAAACCTGCAGAAGACTCAGTCCAAAAAGCTACGCCGGAGTTACGGGAAATTACGCCGGAGTTACAACGCGCAATTTTTTGCAACTCTCTGCAGAACATTGAGATTCTGAACAACACACGTTCCACAGCCCAAAACTTGTCCGGCAGGCTCTGCAAACCTGCGCAGCTAGAACTATATCCCAGCGCCCCGACATCCTGAACGCTTTTGCCTATGTTCTTTCAGCTTAGGTGCACCCACTTGGGTCTTTCAACACGTGCATCGCACTGTACCGGCTTCATCCGGTTTCATTTAGAAGATCACCTAAACGGATCTGATTGATCCAGTGTGAACCATGCTGAAACCGGTGGAATGAGAAAACAGCGGAACAGGCAAACGAGCACACTTTGCAAACAAATTTCTTTGCATCAGTAGTGGGTTTACCTTCAAAGAGATGCAAGCCACAAAGAATGCAAAGCCTTGAGAATCCACATAAAGTGACTTGGAAAAAGTCCCGTACCAAATCCAGAAAAAACGCCGGAGTTGGAAGTCCGGCGCCGGACCCTGTAAAAGTGCCGGACTGAAGATCTAGGTATATATATATATATATGTGTGTGTTTGTTGTTGTCTGGCACGGGGAATTCTCAGTGTGCACATGTCTACTTTTTTTTTTGCCCTGTCTCTCCGGAAAGCTCCCGGGCAAGGGCTCTGCTTTGAGATTCCAAATTGTTCCCCTCCATCCCAGTGTGCGCATGTTGCTTTCCAGTTCCCTTCCATTCTTTCTTTCCTTTGGCGTCTTTTCCTGCCCTGCCCTTTGCGACGTTCTTCTCTGTCTTTCCCTTTGCCTTTCCTCCATTGCCTGGCTATCCGAGGCCTTTTCTGCTACCCTTCCCGTTCATAAGCCTCATTGACACTATGCTTGGCAGGAGGAAAAGCAAAAAAGACGTAGCAAGGGACTGGAGAGGAAAAACAGAAAAAATGGAAGGAAAAAGAGAACACAATAACGCAAAACGACGGGAATAGAAGGAAAATGATGCCGTTTGAATGCGACTAAAAGGACAATATATAGATTAAATAACATGTGCACTCTATGTGGGGAACTGGCCAGGAAAACGGTACAGTTAGAATGTTCCCTTGCCATGACATGAGTCTCCTGGATACATTATATATATTATATCTTTGTCTGGCACAGGGCCTTCTAAAGTGCGCACAGTCTTGAGATTCCAAATTGTTCCCCTCCATCCAATCAATGGTGGAAGACAACCTTCCAAAAAGACGACCTGCCGCCAAAGATAAATAAAGAGAAAAAGGCCTGAATGTTTACAGTTTGCCGGTGACACCTTTGACCCATTCTAAGTCTACCCATGTTTTTTTTTCTCACGTAGGCATTCCAAGCCTTTCGGGAAAGATGTGAGGATTTTCGATGCATTCTAAGTTTCACAAGTCAAACAACGGCCACGTGTGTAACATCCAGCTGCTACGTACATGATAGAGTAGCCATATCAGAATCCTGTTTTGATGCTCCTGTCAGTAAATGAACAAACACCAATTATCCTACAATGCATGTTTAACTTGAAATGCTGGGCGGGTGCAAAGCAAATTGTGACCAAATGAATCAATGCTTTCGAAAGACCTCTTTAGGCGACCCGATTCAAAAACATGGTTTTTGATGGTTTTTGTCTCTTTAAGTTGTATCTGTAAATATGCACAAATGTACACAACAAAGGATGCATGGGATGCAACGGCACCAGCTATTCTGCAACACAAAACTCGTCATCTCAGCAGCTCAGCACAAAACTCTGTAGTTTCCTTCAATCTTGGGATTTCATTGCGTTGGCCGATTCAACTTGCAACTGCTCGCCACGCAAACACGTTGCTCTCCTCGTCAGACTGCCTTAGTCGGGATGCTAATCTAAGGCTGATTGACAGGCTCGCACTTCAGTGTGCAATGACAAGGCCACCCAATGAAGCAAAGAATTACTGCCAGAGCTGTTTCCCTTCCTAACATGCCTAACATTGATGGCACGTGGAACCATTTGGTGCTCTATTGCCTGACCTCGGAGTTCGGAGTCGCTTGTATACATGATCAAAAACGATCCTCAAACCTAGTTGTGCATGCCCAATTCCAACAGAAGACGTGTTGGCACAAGGTTAATCCACGCATTTGGACTAAGAGGAGCTTCACGTCACCAGGCGCGGCGCACAGCACCAAATAGAAGACCATGCCCAAACCGCCAAAACACGCTTACTGCAACCAGGCAGGACCCCAGTCAGCCTTTAATTTAGTCTCAGTCAGTCTACCACTCAGCAGCTCAACAACTGCTGGCTCGCACTTTTTAAACATATACTGCAGAATTCCACATGATTCGCTGCAACCTTCGATCCCGCAGCCAAATCCAAGATGCACTTCATGCTCGATCCACATTGGCATACCTGCCTGAGACGAAAAGCGATAAAAAACGACAAGACTAGCGGAAACATGTCGGAAACAATCAAGCTGCGAAGCTCTGGTGCTCCGCAAGTTGTTATCCATGTCAATAATCAATGAGATCAAGGAGACAAAAACGATAAAACATGTGTGGGGGCAACACTTATGGTCTAATCACTGCAAGCAAGAGTGAGCAGTTGAGCGTTGATCTGAAACTGCCGAGCAAATAGCAGGAGTCTTTTGTTTTGGCAAGTTGCCAAGTTCTTCTTGAGAGTGTAGGCGTCTGCATCTGCCTTTTCGACTTCTTTGACGTCCTGCGGTCTCAAAAAAGCACATCAGTTTGAATCCGCTCCGTCTCAATGACCTCGGTCTCTGTCCTCGAGTGAGTTTGCAGGCTCGCCCGGTCCTCAAGTTAACTGCAGTCTGGCAGTGGCTGCTATGAAGTGGTTGACAACCAAGAGCAAGAAAAACAATGATTGTGACTGTGACATATTGCGAAAACAGCAACAGCAGCTGCGTCAACAACAACAACAACA
Organism: Durusdinium trenchii; assembly: GCA_963970005.1. Classification (NCBI taxonomy): domain Eukaryota; class Dinophyceae; order Suessiales; family Symbiodiniaceae; genus Durusdinium; species Durusdinium trenchii. Next base: position 12,094 of record CAXAMN010012359.1, read on the forward strand.
AAACAACAACAACATTACATTACATACTATTTACTTCGGGTGATCCCCACTCTGAAAGGCGATTTAGAAGAAACGCTGCCTGACATTTCTACTGACACAATGTTCTGACATTTCTAGACATTTGTTCTGGCATTGAGTCTTCTATGTCTGCTATGTGTTTTGACACATCGTCTAGAATCTAGCACCAAGGAATGTGTGTTGACATCCTCCCTTGCATGTGTTCTGGCATGTGTCCTGCCGCCACATCTGGCGTGCGTTCTGACATATTTCCTGGTATGTACTGCTGACATGCACTCTAGCATCAAAACTGGCATGTGTTCTGACAAAACGTCCGACCTCTATTCTGACATGTGTTCTGGTCGCGCTCCACTCTGCCGCCCGCACCAGCAAAAGTCCCAAAGGCTGGAGGAAGTGGTGGCGGAGGTGGTGAGAGGGGGAGGAGGTGGTGGTGATGGCAGTGGGGGGCCTGAGCGGAGGTAAAACCTCGAGACCCTCACCTGACAAGCCGGGAAAAAACGGAACCGCAAGGAACAAATCAACCCCTTCGAGCACCAAGAGTCTCACTTTCGGAGGCTCCTTACTAACAGTATCTTCATGAGTTTAAACAATTTGGTGAGTGCGCAATTTGGCGCACGGGTGCCTTCAGATTCAGTCTCGCTGGATTGAGAGACTGCTTTGTCGTCTTCCTCCTGCATCGATCCGAGTTGTATCAGTTGTGACTTGTCGGAACGGTCTCAGCAAACGACGGGTTTAGACAGGCTCTTGAGTCTGTCCTCTTTCTTTGGATGATAGACCCGTCCAGCCAGCAAGTCTTCGATGCCTTCTTGAAGCCCCGCAACAATTGCCAGAAGTTGAGCCTCCAAGTGCAGCTGTGTGACAAGTGTCGCACGGTCTCGCACTTTGTGTCTTCTTCTGGGGGGGGCGGGCTAGGCCATGAGGGAACTTCACTACTCAGCATCGTGCAAGCTACTCAGAAGCTGTTGAGCAGCTACTCAGCTATCAGCTATACTCAGCAAGCCAGCTTGTCCAATCTGAGCTGCTCAAGTCCCTGAAAGGAGCCATAATTGTTGTCCACTATGTGAAACCTTCGGATGGTATCCATTGGATTAGCTAAACTAATTTGCTAATCTCTGAGACGACAGGAGTTCAGATTAGTTCTTGACATGTTTACCAAATAGGAAAAGCAAGTTCCTCACAGCCGGTGCCTGGTCCTTGCTTCTGTTCTTCAGGACTTGGGTTTGCAAATCCAGCTCATTCCTTCAAAAAAGATCAAACAAACCTGGTCACAACAACCTGGCATTGCTGGCATTGTCATTCAAAACCACCTGGATGCTCGCTCTGCATCGTTGGCATGACCTCTCAACTTGATGTCTTTTTGGTCCTGGAAACGCTGCAATGTGAGTGCTAATCCTTTGAGCTGCGCTCGAAGAAGACACAAGTGGGAAAAAAAACACCCATGTCCGAAAGGGACAACCAACCTAGAAGCGATGGCCTCCAATAGCTATGGCCTACAAATATACAAAGTACATCAAAGTACACACCCAATTCAAGTTCACCGTTCTGACCCTCCACACTAGTTTGACAGTCCTGGCACTCATCGCTGTCTAAAACAGAGATACCTAGAGCTGCAAATCCCTTGCGTCGTTTTCCAGCGGCCTCGGCGAGATGGACAAGTGAAATGGTGACTCTCGACAGGAACTGTGTACGGATATGACAATCAAGGAAGGCTTTGCCTCTGCTGCGTCATTCTACGAGTCGCTTAATTACTTGCGACTGCGAAGAGTATTAATTATATAGTCTTTGCTTATGAACAAAAACATGTAAAAAAAGGGCACCTTTGCAACCTTAACTTTGAGGATTCCACTTTGGCCGCCATCGTTCAAGTTTGCTTTGAACCCATCTCTGGCTAGCAGCACCTTGGCAGCCAAAAATGCTGGTAGCCAACACCAAAATGATTAGAAGTAAATTCAGGCAGCCGAGGGACCGAAGCCGCTCACAAGCCTCCACACCTGGTGCTGCAGTCCTGAAAAAGTGATTGGTGACCCTGTATTAAAAAATTAACAAGCGAAACACTCAAACTGCTCTGCATGCTGTTTATGCTGTTGTCACATTTGTTGCTTGTTTGAAGTCGCAAAATATATCTTTCAAAAGCCAAGCAACTTTGCAGCGGGAAGGCTGCACAGGACCAGAGAAAAGTGTGGCGGACCAGGACATGCAGCAAACTTCACCAAGCAACGGAATGCGATCATAATACCCAGAAATGTGAAGCACGTCACAATGTGGCACCCTCTTTCACAACGCAAGAAGCATTGCTCTTAACTCAGCACGAGGCTGGGAGGGATTAACTTGAGGTCTTTGCCAATGACGACGCTTGCGCCGCAATAGCAATGTCTATATACAGTGAACCGTTTCCGCGATGAACAGATCTACCTCGTCCTTTTGACTCACCAACCACCTCCTCCTTTCGTCCATCCCTTTGAGGTCGGTGGTCTATCCTGCTGCCGTCCACCAAAACCTGCAAGATCTTGACAAGTGTTCGTTCTATATATATACTCACTGACAAGTTTTGCAAAGCAAACAGAGAGTGAATTGAAAAAAACAAAAGCCTCTACAATATGAAAAGGTGTATGACAAACAACTTGCTTGAGAATCCTGGGCCTCCTCCTCCGCCACCTTTGCCACCATAGTATCCTAGAAAAACCCAGCAATCTACGGCACTTGGCACTCTGTGTGAGGCTCTTCCAGCTGTCCTCCCCCTCCACCACCTCCTCCACCTTGCGCATAGTATCCTCCTGATACATTGATTTGCAAATAGATCTCTTTGATAAATGCTTTTGCATGGAATCTAGTTTGCTCCGAATGCGTGTAATTACTGGGTAAACTGAGGAAGCGCACCACCGCCGCCGCCACCCTGTGCATAGAAGCCACCTTGACGGATGCATAACATTGCTTCAATGCCTCACTAGCTTCTCGCATCACCTTGGGTGAAGCGTGCCTCCTCCCGCACCACCCTGTGAGTAGTAGCCTCCACCCCCTCCGTCCCCCTGTGAACGCCACCACCGCCACCTCCTTTCTGTGAGTAGTAGCCTCCAGGAAAAGAAGAGAGAAAACAGAAAACACGGACATTGCCATATTGACGTTGAAGTCTAAATTCGCCCGCACCGAAGGTGCTGAGGGGCGTTACACTTTCAATAGCGCATTCATCGCCATGTAGTGTTAGCTAGTGGGGAGGTCATTTTCGTTTGAGAACAACAATGCGTGTCCTGCATCATGAGGTGTGTCTGGGAGAGGCATGCCAGTGGGAGAAAACATTCAATCCATGTAAGTCTGACAATATTTATCATCATCGCATCATTTGCATCACCAGGCCCGTGAAAGGCCATCAAACGACTCGTCTCAACAGTCTATGTTTTACATACTTTCATGAATGCGTCATATGCATCAACTGGTTGCAATTCTTCAGCTTTTATCGAATCGTATGCATTAGCTGGTGGCTGGTGGCAGTTTTCGCGCAAAGTGCCTGCACATTGATATACAAATAAGATATATACAGTAATTTGTTCACCCTGAAAAAAAGTACAATTTCAAGGGGTCGAAGAATGTATCCAACAGGGCTTGTAAACAACTCCTATACAAATTATAAGGGGGTCGAAATATTGGGACTTTAGAGACTTCTCTTAATCTATTCATCCACTTCACGCATTCATCTCTAAGTCTGGTCGTGATCACGCAATCACGCACATTGTATAGTTTATTTCTTCGACCCAATTGAACTGGTACATTTTTCAGGGATTTTCAGGGGGGTCCACTTGCAGGCATTGTTGGGAATAATTTGGACCCCTGGGAAATCGACAATTTCAAGGAGGTCGAAGAATATACCCAATGATGCTTGCAAGTTGCAAGTAAGACATAACTAAGCAATTTGTAAGAGGGTCCAAAAATAGAGTGATTATAGATACTTAATTGTTTTTCGTCCACTTCATACTGCGTTCATCTCTAGGTCTTGTCTCGATCATGCACATTGTATAGTCTATTGTCTATTGATGTCTATTGTATATAAATCACTCTATTTATACCACCTTCAAAATGTACAATTTCAAGGGATGGAACAATAATTAAACAATGCTTGCAAATTGCAAGTAAGGCATAACCAACCAATTTGTCAGATGGTCCAAAAATAGATTGCTTCTAGAGAATTCTTTTACCCTCTTTCTGAGAGCCACTGGTGCGGGCGGTTTTCGTCGCGAAGAGACCCGAATAGAAGAGATTGATGCAAATCTCTAGATCAAAACAGCGGCAGTGGGACAACCAGCCACAAGACCCCAAAAGAAAGTCGGAGGGACTTGAGACGCAAGTACAGCATGGTGATAGTGGACCTAGAGTTTGAGGCCAGCAAGGGGCTAGTGACAGCCAGCCTAATATGCTTATTTTTTTTCACGCAATGAAGTGGTGAACAAGTTGTTTGAGGCGAAAATCTTCTGGCATGTATACAGTATAATCAGGATGCATGTCCAGCTTGAGGCAAATGCCTGAAAAGGCTGTGAATGGTGCCTGTGCAGTCGCACGCTGTACTCTTGTTCAGGGTGCATCATAGCAACCAGCTGTTCTAATTCTGATAGGTTTGGGAAAAAATCAACTCTCTCCTCATGTAGGTTTTGACTGAGAAACGATAATTTAGGACATCAACCAAGTCCGACTGAAATTCAGCAAGCAAACTGGGGAAACGGAATACACCTTCATTCATCCTCAAAGGGGCAATGCTTCTCAGCGGCATGGCTGCTTTAGGTTGAATATGTGAATCTGAAATTGCTTCAGGATTTCTGCCACAGTTGGCGTAAGCAACGGGACATAACAGGAGCTTCTTCTACATGACCTGTTGTTAGATGTGGTGGATGTGTGCTTGATTGAGAAGGGCTTCGGGGAAGTGGAGTTGGGCCATTGTAAGGGGGGGGAGAGGAGAGAGATGGGGATTACAGTAGGTGATCCATCTCCGCTGCTACATAAGTCTGCAGCCTCCACCGCCTCCCTTGCCACCTCCTTGGTAGGCACAGCTCAGCACGGTCGAATTTTTGGTCTGTGAGAATGATGTTTGCAGCCATGCTGCCTTGAGAGTAGTAGCCACCTCCACCCCCCACCTCCTTTGCCATAGTACCTTCAAGAATGGAGCATGAAGTTGCGTCAGGAACTAGTAGGTGTCAGGAAAATATGCCGATGCAGTTCAGTGCAGTGTCATTGATTGTAGATAGGCAAGCGATAAAAGGTGAATCTGAGTGTGCTTTGTCGATCTTGCAAACTCATTTGTTCTGCTTCAAGTTATGCTGCTCTAGGATGAAATGAACAGTTTGCAAGGAGCACCCACCACCATCGCCGCCTCGCGCTTGAGATTTGTTGAAAGAGCTTTACTCACTCTTCCCACAATCTGATTTTCACCAGCTCCCCCTCTCTCCATCTCTCCCCCTACTCTGTTGTCTTGAAATTGTTGATTCTAAAGTCTTCGATTGTTGCCGCGGTGTCTCTGTGTTTGTGCATGAGCTTTCATCTATGCCTTTCCCGCCATAGTAGCCTCCTCCACCACCACCACCGCCTGCAACTTCTGAATCTAAGGCAACTTGTTTGCCGGAATCACCGGGGTAAACCAGCGCATATTCGTTGCATAGCAAAGCCATGTTTCTCAGGTACCTCGCGGACTGTCTCTTGATTCGCCTGAACCTTGGGTTTTGCATAGCTGAGTTTCTGAAGAGGGACTCTCAACAAAGTGACATGTGACAGTCAACAGTGACATCGTGTTACCATGCGACATTGAGATTTGCATCCGGTGAAAACTGAGACTTGCACCCATCCCCTTACCAACCCACCGCTTGGCGGACATGGCAGCAGCAGTCTGCGCCTTGAGCACAGTCACCCATGTGCTAAAACAATCACAAAATTAGATACTGTAAGAAGAGGTGACTCCATATGTCCACGCATCACGATGTTCTGATTAATCATTCAAGTTCTTGCCATTAAAGCCCTCATCATGAATGTCTAAGGCGTTGTCAGATGCACCTTTTCCACCGCCTCCTGAATCGAAGCAAAAAGCTGTAGTAAAATGCGACAAGAAGGGATGGACGTTGGAAAAGAAAAGAAAAGAAGAACGGTCAAAGAATGCAAACAAACAAACAAACAAACACAAACTGACAAAATGGAACAACCCAAAGCCCCTAAGCAAAACATGCTTGAGCGCCTTGATCTTTCTTGGTGAGAGCGACGTTTGCCTTTACAATATCCTTGGCAATATCCTCCACAGTATAGCCTGCCAAGGGCATCTGCTGATAAAATATATTCTGACCAAGAAGAACATCTGGAACTGCAACATGTTGCACGACAATTATATAGTTAGTTAGTTATTTTTGTTGGGTTGTTGGATGTAAGAGGAGATGAGCATCAATTTTACGATCCTAACAATCATTTGCAAACGGGAAAAAAGGAAACAACAAGTTGGAAGCAAAGACAGCACAACACAAGGGAGGGGCAAATGGAGACGTCCGCTTCGTAGTGCTTCTACAGTAAATCTTTAGAAAGTGATTTAATCTGCGCTGATTTTCAACTCCACACGCTATCCTACTACTCTTTAGTGTTTAGTGGTGCAAAACAGACGAAAAGGCGCCAGTTCTTTCCAACCGGGGGAGGTTGGGCCGTAAAGCTCAGTAGCTTAAGGTGCTAGTAGGGCGCTTCATGAGCACTACTAGCTTAAGGGCTCGGGTGGAATTGAAAAGCCCTTTGCATGATACGAAACGAGTCGAAACGAGTCGAAACGGTTCATAGATTGTTAGGGAAACAGGCATATGAGGCAATTATTGTGTCTTGACACATGTCTCATTGCCTCACGTTGTCTCACATTGTCTCATATTGCCACTTGCAAGGCCAGACCTTCAGGCACACCACCTCGATCAGGCACTGCACCGATGATGATGGTCTTCACCTCAAGCTTGAAGAGAAAAGTATCCTTTACTACAAAGAATAGATTTTTTTAAAAAAAAGTTCTCAGATTGAGAGATGTTGATTCGACATGATTCGACGATGAATGTCTACAGAGGTTGCAGCCACAGACTTCAGAGCGGTGATGGACGATATCTGGCAGAAGGCTGCACCAGCTCCAAGGAATTCAGCTTTCATTACTGCAAGCATCTTGAAGTTTATCAATGACAAATATGCAACACCTTTGGCTTGTGCCTTTGGAGGTTCTTGGACAGTTTTTTCATCAGTGGCAAGCATGTGCCAGCTCCTGCAACAGAAAACTGATTGTTTTACAGAAATTTCTGTCTGCGCAAAATAATCCCCACCCTATGCTAGCGAAACTCAAATGATCTCGCCAATCCATGACGGCTGCAATAGCCTCCACAAACAGAACATGCGCAAAAAAACAATTGAAGTGCATACAAACCATGGCACAACCAGCCGAAGCGTAACCGGAACCTGAGAAATTTGCTCCATGTAGGAGTCGGCTTTGGGTGACCACAAAAAGGCCTAAGTTTTGCAAGTCTCAGCAGCGAGGATGCGAAGTCGGCATGACTGCACATTCGGCCTGGATCGTGACATCCAGCCGCCGAGTTAGCACCTTCCGCCTTGTGCACAGCTGAGCTGCACAAGTACTAAGACATTTTACCCAATATACTGAAACTGATGCGTATGGACACTTCATGACCAACATCAATGACATCCTAGAAAACATATGAACACCCGTGGACCACTTGGGCACAAATCAATACAATCGGCCTCACGGAATACTCCTGGTTGAACACCTCCATGATCTCATACACCGTCTTCTCCTCAAGAAGTGCCAAGCGCATGGAACTGGGCATGGAAGATGCATGGCATACATGCATGGAAACAAAAGGCCAACCAAAGTGAGACACACTCCTGTTCTGGGGACAAGCTCCAGCATGGATACAGGAGGTGATCAAACCTGCAAGTCCGAGGACAAAACGTCAGTGGCCTTTTGCGAAGTGTGTATGCTCTACTTGGCCATAGCACCTCCCAGGTTGACACTTCCCCCATACCAGTGTTTGAAGCCCATGCCTGTTTGCCCTGTTGTGCAAGGTATTTGACCACAAAACTTTACATATTGACTATATATATACATATGTGTATGTTGTCATATATATATGTAGACAGAGAGAGAGAGAGAGAGTTGTCGCGTGGCAAACATGTGGTTCAGGCTACCTTTTACTAAGAAATACTAAGAACACGATAAAAAAGCTAAGACCACGCGTTCCAAAAGGCTCAGGGCCAATGCTCTGCCTTTTCTCCCAATCGCAGTCTTGTGCCGGCAAGTGCAGTGGTTGGTTAATGAATACTGAGGTGTGGTCGAGTTCCAGCTCCAAGTGTCCAAGTGCCAACAAGATTGTGCCATTCTTCCCCCCGATGGGTTGATGCTGTTTCCCTAATCGCAACTGGCTGGCCTCTTTGCCGACCAGGAAGTGTCCTCGAGTCAAGATGTTCTGCATTTGACGCTGCATGTCTGCAATGTCGGGAATCGACCTTCTGAGCTGTGCTGAGCTGCATGCACATCCGATTTTGGCTGCGACCTCCTCCAAGGCCTGACAACAGAAGCATGGAGCTGCGAGGAGATAGACTACTCGAGCAAGTATCTGTTGGCCATGTTTCTATACATTCTGGTCAAGTCTAGAGATGTCAGTCTAGACTCTAATTACAAAATCTACATATAGAGATCAACAATTGATCCATCACCAAGACTTTGCGGATGATAATGATAGAAACAAACAATTGACTGCCGGCCACCTGAACCTTTTCATCCACTGGCTGCTGCTGCCCGGCACCTAGGCACCGTCAGAACTCACGAAAGAAGTCTGGCCGGACCAAGATTCTGGAGACCAAGGCGAGACCCCTGCTTTTGCCCTTGTAGGCACCTTTGCCTCCTCTCCTGTCATATGACTTGTGCCATCTTACACAAATATTATTTGCCTGTGAGCCAAAGCTGGTTTTCACATGTTTTACACACCCATCTTGTCCTATATTAATCTATATTATTCTATGTAAGGCCTGGCTGCATATGCAATGATCCCAAACCTCGGTGCAACACTGTGTACAGAACGCTCCCAGATCCTTCAGGTGTAAAATGGTGCAAATGCTCTTGTTACTAGTAGCGTCCTTGCTCCTAGTAGCGATGCCAGGAGCGCCTAGTAGCGTCCTTGCTCCTAGTAGCGATGCCAGGAGCCCCTAGTAGCTTCTTGTGCCCTCGTTGAGGATTCGACGCTTTGGAAATATCTTCTACCAAGTCCTTTGCCTCGCTTGTGGCCTCCCATAAGAGTGGCCCATTTGTTCGAGTTCATATGTTCAAGGAAACCAACGCTGCGGACCTTGTCGGAGAGTTCCAAGCGCAAATCTGTGCAGCAGTACTTCTTGGCCATTAGCCGGCAGGCCTTCCAAAGCATGCTGAAGAACTGGGTGACACAATTTAAGGGTGCGCTGGCAGACTAAGGCCCTCATTCATGATGACTTTTGTAGGGTACTGCCGTATTGCCAATTCGCCAACAGGATGCAAACATAATCTTGGTAAAGCAAGGCATGTTGGTTTTCAGCTTCGCCCAAATGCAGTCAAGCAGCCTGCAAATCCACCAGAAGCTCTCCAAGAAGTTGAGTTCGGAAGACTGTCTCTGCCTAGGCAACGAAGGCGGAGCAGCCCAGGTAAACTTGCTGCCTCACAAGGAATCTTTAGCAAATTGGCCCTGCACCAAGTTCTCGGTCGTCAAGTCTCCCTGAAGAGTGGGAGCAGGCAATTAGTCGCAAGATGTCGCAAGAAGTAATAGGTAAGTTCTTGTTTTGAACAAACATCTTGTGTTCCTTTCTTCATGTTTATCTGTGCGAGCGATATCCTGCGTCCTACCTAGAAGCTAACTTAGCCTAGTAGCTTACTCCCTTACTGAATTAAGTAGGCGCCTACTTAATTAAGTAGGAATGTGGGACCGCATCGTGCGAGTCTCACACCTCCAAATGCAATTCTCTGGCTTTGGCCAAAGCCGCAATGCCTCGGACAAACAGCTTTTGCACATTGACTCGACAAAGGATACAATGATAATCATTGGAGGGGAAGCATTCTCTCTCATTCATTCGATCGTCTTGCTTTTGCACGCCCATTACTACATGCTCTGTCCCTTCTCACCATCTTCTTGGGAGCATCACTGACCACATCCGTGACGGGAGTCAAGGTCTCACCAGTCAGTGTCGCAATCTCTGCTCGCAGCGCTTCTGCGATGCCAGGAATATTTTGTGCGAGCCACAAAAGAAGCGACGTTTGAGGTGTTCAATTCCAACCAAAACACCGCAAGCTTCGGAGTATGTGCGCAACATTGCAGTCTGTATGACGCAGAATCGATCAACACGAGTGTGGCCTGCTAGATCGAAGAATGTTGTGTCATTGCCTCGTGTCTGCAGTCTCAAGTGTCCAAATAGTTTTGCTGAAGCACCAGGCTCCCGCACAAAGCATAATTGTCTCATGTGGCTGCCATGTGTCCACACTTCTTCCGTTAACCTGACTACTATCGTTGCGTGAACCCAATAGATCAACCAAGAACTTCAAGTGCAGCCAAGGGACAGTCTTAAAACAGGCACTGAATGCATCATAAAGCTCCTGCAGAACTTGACATGGAGCCCGTTCGATCGTTGATGGTTTACAATTTCAGTGCAAGTGATCGCACTTTCCTCTGAGTCCCTTGGATTCACATAATGCATCTTAATTCCTGCTGTGCAGCTTCAAGCTTCTTGTGCCCTTCAATGGCAAGCACCGCCATTGCCTAGCACTTTTGGGGAAAAAGAACAACTCCCATGCCCTTTGAAGAATGAACCTGCTTATTCCTTGCAGCGCAAGGACACGCAGCCAATCCTCACCATGACCCAAAGCTCGAGCCGAAATTTGTATAGACGGGACACTGTGTTTGATTAAATTTGCTTTTGGTTCGAGCACTTGAGTTTTGCGAGCAGTTCTTCTTTCATCGCTTCACAGCCTTCACAGCCTTTCATTCCATCAATGCGCAGCAACGTTTGCGACTCGGGCTGCCAACCCTCAGCTACATTCGGCCGGAAGCTCACTCCCACCTGACTCCTGTGTACTGCCAAAGTCGCAAAATCTACGGAAACATCAAAAAAGGAAAATTGATAAAACAAAACAACCAATGGACCCTTTTCTCATCTTACGTGACTACTCAATCGAAACCCAAAGACTTGTTCCCAAGAGATGGATAGTTCTCCTCGATGAAGTGACTGCTGACACTTGTGAGGAAACCTCCAGGCCAGTTGCTGCCTGAGTGCAATGTTTGCTTCAAATGTCGGTGTGGCACTACTTGACTACCGTAGCTCAGTAGCTGAACATGTATGAACATGTTATTCCTTAAATGTTTATTCCAATATATTCCAATACTCCACTTATGGGCAACTGACAATGTCCAAGGCCCAGAGCCAGGATGGCTCAGACCTAGGACAATCCTAGGACCTAAGGTCTAATCTTTCAAATCCACTCGGATTTTGGGAATTCATTTGGATCACAACAGGCTTCTGCTTCGAGATTCGCCTTCGTTCTGGGACCGGCTGTCATACTTCTCAAACAGGTCCTTGGTGGCACAAATGCAATGCAGGTGTCGATCTTGCCATGTGCGCCCTGGCTCAAAAGCACCATCTGGCTTTACATTGCCATGAATGATGCCCGACATTGTGAAACTTGTATACATAACACGACTATAAACATCTATAAACTATAAACTATCGACGAGTAAAAGGATTCTGCTCATACTTTTTCCGGCTCCATGGCTGGGAGGTCGGGGCGCCCCAGTTTAGACCCCGGTTGGACGTCACTGATCTGGGCATCTTGGGCAGTCAGCTAGTCGTCAAGCAAACTTTGCAAATTTCGGTCTTGGGCGACGCAAACACCAGCCCAAGAAAGTGCTCGCGCACGAGCGCAGCAACCAACAATTCATGCACCTTGTCAGGCTCGGCAGTTTAGGCTCAGTCACGGCGGCCCAGAACCCGTTGCACAAGCGCAAGCACCAACCGAGGCGTCGAGGTTGTTTCCCAATCGCAGTTTCCTCGGCAACAAAGGAACATTCAAGACGCACATCAAAGCAATCAGCAAGCTCCTTAGCTCCTGAATTGAAACGCGGAAGGCAGCAGCATGAGCAAGAAGTCATCGATATAACATGATATAAACACCACAAAAATGCGCTGCCGGAAATACCAAAATGATTCACAAGGTAACGCACGCCGGATCAGTGATAGATGAAGGCTGGGCGCCACCACTGGCTTGCCTTCTTGACGAGCAGACGGTTTGGCCCTGCGGCCACAAACACATGGGGTTTCCTCTGCGGGCTCTTCATCGTGTAGGTCTGGCGTAGGCGAAACAGCAGGAGGTGCCCGTGCCGGTCGACGTGTGCCAGTTGGCGCACCATTTGTGATTGCCGCGCGCAAGTCAAAATTGAAGTCTTTGTCATCCAGAATATGCGCAAGGTGTAGCCGAAGATTAAATTTACAAGGAGTTTAGCTCAAAGGTTTCTAGGGCCCATTCAGCGTGCAAGCACAAGGCCACGCAGACTTGGCTCCGTCTGCCGCTTCAGCATCAGGGAACAAAGGCTGATCAGCCGAAGCTGGCTCACATCGACAGCCGCGGCGGCCTCCTTTCGAAACAGGCCTCGTCATAGGTCTATTCGCCTCCTTCTCGCAGGGAGCCTCTTGCACGTTTCAATCTTGGCCATCAAAGCAGAAAGCGAAGTCGCGCAATCAACGCTACAGTATCTGCTTCTGCAAGTCAACTTGATGCCCACAAGCCCGCTAGTCAGCAAGCTCACCACTGCAGAACCACCCTGCACAAATACCCGCTGCGCTCTAGAGGGCCAGGCAAGCCCAACACGGCACATACCCTGCCGCACCCTACGGTCAATAGTGAAGAAGGCTCACCGCGGACCGGTGGCCACCTAGGACAGGCCGCCACGAACCCTTTGCCCAGCAGGACCCCGGTGCACATCGCGCTCAACCACAACCAGGTCGCTGTGTGTAAAGGTGGTTCCATGAAAACGGATCGCATCCAAATCAGCACATCCCCTGCTGGACACTAGCAACTAAGATGGTTGGAGGGTGGGAAAAGCCGCAAGTACTGAGTGAGAGAGAGAGAGAGAGTGAGAGAGAGAGAGAGAGGTCTTCGCGCGTCAAGCGAGTCAAGCCAACCCAAAAACTGCATAAGAACAAACAAGAATCTGGTCAATATATATATATATATTATATATAGTATTATATAATACAGTTTTTGAGCAAACCCAATATGTACCAATGCTTGCATGCCTTCATTTCTTGAGTGTCAAAATCCGCCACTCTTAGAGCTGCAAAGACTCGGCCATCATCTGCTCTGGCATTTGTGCCTTAGAATCTTAGAACTCAGAAACACATTTAATTCGATGCCACAGTAGTGCCTCGACGTATGCCTATGAAAGCAAAAACGTCTCAAAATAGCTCAGGCACTTATTTGGTTTTATTGGGTAGATATCTGTCATAGAACATATTTACAATGCCATGCGGCATGAACACGTTATGGCAGCTTCAACAGAATGCCCAAACATGCCTGGCTGACCCTGGTCACATTGGCAGCAGGGCCGCATCGCAGGGACAATTGGTCGAGGGCCAGAAGGTAGAGCCACTGGTCAGTCGTGTCGGGCAAAGCAGCTGTGAAGGCAGTGGACTCTTGTCTTTTCGGTCTTTTCATCTTCATACATACTGTTTTCAGCAATTCTGCGAGGCGCCTTGCCAGCCCCATTGCCATGCCAGGAGATCGGCAAGTTGTTCTGGGAGGCTCTAAACATTACTTTTCGCAACTGTCTGAAGCATACTAACACAAAGAAATCCTCGCGAAGTGATGGCTTATTGGTGCGTGATGCTCCAATCTCCACTGAGAGACCTTTCCCCCTCTCCCTGCCTCTCGCCACACGGCACACCCTTTCACCTTGTACCGACTGAAGAACAGCTGATGGAACCTCTGCAGCGTTTCTGGGGTGGACGGGAGAAGTGGGAACATGAGGGGCACGTTAAAGCTCTTTAAGTTTGAAAGTGCTGACCTATTGATGAAACGTTTGTGGTTAAAAGCTGACCTATTGCGTATCAGGAGTAATTAAGGGACTGTCCGGCCCTTGAGCTCGGATTCAGTCAAAGCCATCTAGCTCAAATACGCTCAAATATGGAACAAGGACGCTACTAGGGGCTCCTGGCCTTACTACCAGGAGCAAGAAGCGACTAGGGGCTCCTGGCATCGCTACTAGGAGCAAGGACGCTACTAGGTACTTTCCAATATGCAAAAGATTCTGCAGTCCCTTCACAATCCCGCCGACCCCGCAGGCATGCAAGCACACTCAGTTCTGCGGGGACACGGGCATGGTCACAGTCCACGTGCACACGGACACACAATGTCGATGATGATGTTGCTGATGATAAGGAAGATGATGACGATGATGATTATGATGATAGTATGTTGAAGGTGACGGTGATGATGATCATGATGGTGATGATGATCATGATGGTGATGATGACTGTGAGGAGATGATGGAAATGTATAAATCTTGAAAATTAAGGAGCTCACAGTCCAAACTTCCCAGCAGTTCCCTTTTCTACGTTTAACACCACAGTCGCAGTTCCTGGTGAGAACCTTGCCTCCACAAGACAATTCCAAAATGACTTTGGAAAACAAAACTTACTGTAATATTTCGGAGCTAATCATATCATAGAACACAACATTGAGCACAACAACATTGCACAAGCACAACAAGCAAGCCCGCGCTTGTATCACTTTCATTACTCAAAATCAGAGTCTGCCGAAGGCCTTCCTGCGCTACAGCCACGAAGAGTTCTGCGCCAATGATGACTTGTGATAACAATTGCAATAGCTTCTTGCTACTAGTAGCGATGGCCTCCAACCTAATAGCGATGGCCTCCAACCTAAAAGGAACCACTCAAATTGACCATTGGCTTGACAATGTGCTGGAGAATCTCAGTGTTGGGGCAAGTCTCAGCTTCAAATTATTGTGGCCAGCATCATCACAAAATCATCGTGCTCACTATCATCATCGTCATTGATATCATCATTTTCCTCGACACCATCAAAGCCGTCGCCATCACTGTCGATGATGATGATGAGGAGGAGGATGAGGAGGAGGCTGACGATAACAATGATGAGGATGCTAATCATGATGGTGCTGCTGCTGCGAAGCATGGTAGGGATGTGACGCGGTCGGGGTGACCGTCGAACACATGCCTTGGCTTTATCATTGATAACGTACTGTATGCAGTATGCATTATTATCCTTATTGCTGTCAATTGAAAACGGAGATTCCCAACCTTCCGCGCAAATGAATCCAAACAGTATGCCACCCCTTGTACACTCAGCACAAACAATGAGGAACAGCCTATTCCACTTCTGCTTCGGTTAGCCACGCCAACCTTTGGATTATCCCAGGCATTTCCTGTGATGAGAAAGCCTCTAAACATAGTCTCGTGGTGATGTTGTCGAAAATGACGGTGATGACTAGGAAGGTGATGAAAACTGTATTAATCTAGTCATGATGGTGGTGGTGATGTTGGCACACACACACACATCCATCAAAACACACACATACATATATAATAATCCTGGAGTAGATAGAATCTACTTTCGTAGGGAGTGTTTTTTCTTTTTGAAAAAACTCAGGGTTCTTGAAATCCCTTTCATTTTATGAAGACTAACCCTATAGATAGAATATAGTGATAAGATTCTTATCAACTCCTCCCATTCCGGTATTTGCTCCTTTGTTATTTTCATGTTCTGTTCCTATGTGTATATTATCTAAGCTTTTCCTTTTTCTTTTCTTTTCTTTAGAACGAACAGAAAATAGAACGAACAGAGAAGGAAAAGGACAACAAAGGAAAAGGAAGAGAAACCCATACAACCATATTCTATCTATGGGGTTTGGAAGGGCCGGCTTTGAGGAGTGGATTGTTTTTTGAAAATTCGTCCATTCTATCTACTCCAGGATGATTATATATATAATATATCAAAACGGTATTTCCCAGGCATACCGGCACATTACCTCCTGCCCGGGCAACCCCCCACCCAGGCACACCTTGTCAACCAGGCACACAGGCACGGATTCTCAGAGGACCTTACTCTCTGGGCTGTTGGCCTTCGAAAGTTGTCGCTCTCGGTGCAGCAAGGCTTGACCTCAAAATGCTTGAGGTATCTTAAGGTGTAAGTATAAAGTAGTATAAATATCCTGATTGCACTGGTATGGAATTCTTCACTGAGCCAATAGGCAAGATGATGCAGTAAGTCTGCCACAGCACACACAGGAGCCCAGTCACTCTCACATGGTCGGTTGGCAATCTCAAGAAAATTCCTGCAACTTTCTTGCACAAGGCTCAAACAAGAACACCACTGCAGCATGTCTCGGCGGAAGCTCTGCAGTCCCAAAGATCAACTGGTGGTAGTCCAAGGCGATTTTGTCCTCAAGGAAGCACTTTGCTTGCTGAGTGGCTCAGCATTGCTGAAAGGAATCCTGGTGGTCCCAGAAGTACAACTTGAAGAAATACCTACAGCAAAAGGAAGTGACAGGAAGTTGAGTCAAGGCGCGGGCTTTACGTCTAGTTTAGACAGCAAAAGGAATCACAACAATCGGGTGGATCAGGCGCACTGGTCTGACAGCTGACCTTTCTGGCGGTGCTCTCCAGTCGCTGTGCCTTGCTGTAAGACTCTGATTGAAGTGCTGTAGCTCTCGCCCAGCCCTGTAGAGCTTTGGCGGAAGCTTCGCGCTGAGTCGGGTACTCTTCATACGCAGCACAGCAGAGATCATGTCCTGCAAAGCCTGGCTGAAAGCGTAGGGAAGTGTTTGGAGGAAAGAACATGCCAGTAATTACTCATTGGCCTCTGCAGGCCCAATGTATCCTCCAGCATTGAGGTATTTGGAGTCAGTAGGAGCCTCTTTGTGCATGAGTGATGAGCTTTTTAAAAAAATCAGCGAAGGAGCCACCCGAAGTGAGAATCTTCACTTGAGCATGTGGCCTCCGGGTATCTGGCTTCGTCCTTGACTTCTGGACAATTTCGAGCTTCATCAAGCCGGTGCAAAGAAAACCAGCCAAAGCATTGCCTCTATGGAGCAGAACTTGGCACCACCCCAGCCGCAAAGTCGCCTGCCCAATCGGATTCAACCAACTAGAAAGAGGATACGTAGGGAATTCGATGGAAGTTGGATAGTCATCCAACAGGTCTCTTTGGGTACTTGAGGTAGGCGATCAATCGCTGTGACAGCACTGAGCTCAACGCTCTGTGGACATGATGATTGCACGAGGAGCTGGGCCACTTGCAAGAGCCTATCAGCAAAGTAAAGTTATTCAGCTAGTGAGTCTGTGATTTTGGCGCCTCATACCGCTCAGCAATAAGCCGTCCTGTCACACCAGCAAGGTCTTCTTTGGCAACCTGGGGACTCAAGCCGTCCAAGTTCAAAAGTGTGGCTAAGGATCCGCAAGGATCCCAGGGACTTCGACAGCCTCGGTCGGTGTTCGAGGGCTTGCAACCTTGAAGGACAAGAACCTATTGCATCTTGATGAAAATCTTGCGGTTGCTGTGGATGAACAAACCTGGCTGACGTCGTTGAAGAACACATCCAGGCCATCCACTACCATGTAAAGGATGTCCTCCAGCCAGCAGTCGACATCAATGGTGATGGCGTTCTTGAATAGACATTAAGAGGAAACTTTACCCATCGCCTTTCGGCTGTTTGCACGCACAAGCCTCAGGCAGCAAACGTGCACAAATCAATGCATTATGCGTTTGAATCTGCTGCAAAAAATGACTTGGAATACATCACTAGGACAAAAATTGTTCTTCTTGACGGCTCTAAACAAAAACCCTTTCCCCGTAGAACCCTGCAAGTCCTTACTTTCGCTTGACACGGTCGAGTTGCCTTCCTCCGAAGCCGTGTAAATGCTAAAAATTTAAGAGCAGGTGATAATTGCCTGTCCCACAGTGGCCACGTGAAATGGACTTCTCAATTCGACCGCGGCTAATCCACATAGATGTGGCAAGGTGCGGTAAGAAAAATAGTCTATTCCTACTGAAGCATATATATATATATATGTCAGTCCCAAAAAATAGTATATATATATATATATGTGTGCATCCCCAAATCCTACCCTTTAGACACTTTCGCTGGTGCTTGCCATGATTTGGTGAGATTTCAGAGCACAAACTGAACAGCACCTTTTTGACCATATAGTGGTCTTTGTACGTGATTGTGATCACATGAGAAGAACAACATGCGCAGATGTAACCATATTCAGAATGTTTCTTGCTAAGTTTGACTGCTTGTTTCTGGATGGACAATGAAAGGAAGACGTTGAATTTGCAAATTTGTCGCCATGCTAGATCTTTTTGTTGAGAGAACATTTCAAAGACAGCAGGGCGCACTATGCTGCAAGCAAGGTAGTGGCTTCTTGGCCAATGCTGGAGCATGTAGCAGCGTAGCAGATGTTACAAGTTCAAAACAGCGATCCTCGTGAGCAATGGTGCAATATGTCTCGCATGGTTAGGATGCCGGTGCTATCCCACAAGCCTATGTTTCCGGAGCTGCTACAAACAACCAACAGTTCAGCAAACCCACAAACAAAAAGGAAAAGGCAGTTTGGCACTGCACTCAGGCTCACGAAGGATGCTGTTGGAAGGACGCAAGCAGACATAAATGCTGCTGCCAATATCTGCCAATCAAAACCATGAGCGCGTGTGTTCATCTGCGAATCTCTGTGCTCAGCCAGAGTCAGATCCCATCAGCTCAGAAAAAAGGGGCCATCAGATGTCATAGGTGCCATCAAGGAGCCATCAGACGCCAAAGGTGTCATCGATGCATCGCTGTTGCCTCCAACGATCTCTTCGTGGTTGCCTTGGAGCTGCTGTCGCAAGAGTGCATTCTCTGCGCTCAGGCTGGTACTGGTCTCAAACTGCTCCTTGACTTGCTCCTTGGCCTTCTCGAGCTCGGCTGATGTGCGGCGAAGAGATGTGAAAATGCTCTCTTCTTTGCCTTCAACGATCTCTTCGCGGTTGCCTTGGAGCTGCTGTCGCAAGAGCGCATTCTCTGCGCTCAGGCTGGTAATGGTCTGACTTTGCTCCTTGACCTGCTCCTTGGCCTTCTCGAGCTCGGGTGATGTGTGGCAAAGAGCGGTCGGACTTCAGGGCTTTGGCCTCTGCCCTCTTCTCCTCGAGCTGGCGTTTGGCAATCTGTAACTCCTTTGCAGCCTGGCTGTCGGGCGACGAGGACGAAGACGAGTCTGAGTCAGAAGGGGCTTCTTGGAACGCACTTTCCTTTTGTCCTCGATGGCTAGCGGCTAGTACCTTAGTGCTTCGAGACGATCTTGGCACTCTTGGTCCCACACTCCGTTTGCCACAGGTTGGGCAGAAGTTGACGTTGACGTTGGATAGTGCCCATCACGTTGGTAAGGCTGGTTTTCGTAAGTGGTAGTCTGGAAGCGTGGACATGCAGAACACCATCTTCGAAGCGCTCCAGGAGGCTTGTTGAGCTTTGCCGCGTCATTGTCACTTTCACGCCCTCGGCCTGACTCTGACATAGGCCTGACTCGGGGCCAATGTGAGAGTGGCCTTGCCGTCTTTGACAGAGACTGTTCCATGCGCACTGGGAAGCTGCCCGAGGAAGACGCCGTGTCAGGATGAAGGGTGAGCGACGTTCTAGATTTGAATTGTTGAACTGCAGACTACATCAGACAACCAGATATCATCTTTCGGTGGTTTTTTCTGTATCAGTGCACGTGCTATTTGTACGCGCGCATTGCTCAAACCGAGAAACCAAAATTGCACACAACTCTTGTCAGGAATCTTAGTTTGATGCGGCCCATGTGGATGACCTCCTGGGTCTCAAAGGACACACCCCAAACCAAGATTCACTTTCATAGGTCTGCGCAATCTTGGCTTCTTGGTTTGACCACTGTACGCGTACAAATGCGTTTGCACGCGTACCTTTCTGAAACCAATGACGCGCAGTCAGCATCTCAACATTCAACATCATGCAATAAGACATGGCACAAGTACATTTATACATGTCTATATATGGTACTCCCCTTTCAATTATCTGATAGATTACCAAACCCCTCAAGACCTGCCTTTTTACACTTTTCAGCGGTATTTACAAGGAATTCAACACATTTTGAGGTCATAGTTTTCGTCCGTTTTTTTGGTCGAAGTTTTAGATGGATTGCGGGGACGCCAGATTATACACACATATATATATATATATATGCATACTGCATACACACACGTCGAAACCCAAAAGGTGTGCAGGCACACGTTGAATTAGAAAGTTTGCAAAGTGTACAATCTTTTCTGGATCCAAGATTCAAGATTCTAGGAAAATGTTCTTGCGTCTAAGCCCTCGAATGTTGAGGTTCTGGATATCAGTCAGGGCTTGCATTCAAGAACTTTTCCCCAGAAGCTTGAATCTTGAACCCAGAAGAAGTGAAAACATTAAAACTGCAAATTTTAGGGGGAAAAATCCAAGCCCTCGAACGTTGGAGTTCGGGGCGTCAGTCAGAAGTAAAGAAGAAGATGAAAGAACCAGAATATATGAATTGAACTATGACATTTTCTTAAAAGCTTTTCATTTACAATACTTGTTGAGAAATATGTTTCAGAAACAACTGACATCAGTTGTTCTAAGTATAACGTTAGAACTTTCCCTCTCTGAATAACACCTGGAAAAAGGTATTTAGTGACATTAGGCAACTAGAAAATAGGAAATATGATAAGAAATTATAGGGAGTGGCTGTGGGCGGCTTTCACACGAGCCGGATTTAAGAAGCGGTTTTGGCGGAGATGATACTGAAATTGAATCTAATAAACACGGTATCACAAGCTATTGTAATAGGCGAGTTGAACAATATAAAATACCGGATAGAAAGGGCAAAAGAGACATACCGAAGGAAGGTTATATTCATGCTCAACCGTTTTTGTGTAATAAAACCAATCAATGTAATTACTGTGGATGTGGGTTGAAAGAAGATACTGTAAATGGCAGTATACCAACAGCGCTGCTTACTGTCGTAGATGCAATAGTACTTTTAAACGATTTTCAACATGTAAAAAGGGTGTTATAAAATTTCGAAGAACTAGTGGGTATATATACTAGGCAATGGATACTACTAAAGGGTTTAAAACCTGCGACTGTTGTAGAGCCAAACAAACAAGAAAATAAATTACAAAATACCGCAAATTAAAAGGAAAGAATGGAAGGAACGCAACCCTGAAAAGGGAAAAGGAATGAAAGAGCAAAAGCAAAGGCGCCAGAAAAACAGATATTACTGCCCGTTATGTGAACATGATGTCCAGTGGCGTAAAGAATCCCAAGACGAAAAGGAACCGTTCATCAAGAGAATGTCAGAAAACAAATTCACCCAGAAGAGTTGGAAAATGAAGATGAACCAAACAGTAAATATGTGGACAAAGAGGGACGCACATTTTATAGCTGTATCGCTTGTATATACTGTAAATGTTCTCAAATTTGGCCTTATCAATGGAGACCACACATAAGGACTAAAACACATAAACACAACAACGCAGGTAAATTACCTTTTAGGGCTATCCAATGTTCAGGCGCTACTGCAAAATGCTGCTTCGCAATATGCCTTGTAAGCCACCAAAAATGTCTTGGCGGGGTAGTATAGAATATTATATATACATGGTACACCCCCCCCCCCAAAAGGTCGGGGATGATAATCTATCAGCTACAATTGAAACGGGAGTACCAATTAACTCATATATATATATATATACGTAGATGTATAAATGTACTTGTGTCACGTCTTATTGCATGATGTTGAATGTTGAGATGCTGACTGCACGTCATTGGTTTCAGAAAGGTACGCGTACAAACGCATTTGTACGCGTACAGTGGTCAAACCAAGAAGCCAAGAACCAAGATTGCACAGACCTATGAAAGTGAATCTTGGTTTGGGGCGCATCCTTTGAGACCCAGGAGGTCATCCACATTGGCTGCATCAAGCCAAGATTCCTGACAAGAGTTGTGCGCAATCTTGGTTTCTCGGTTTGAGCAATGTACGCGTACAAATGCATGTAGCACGTACACTGGTCAAGGCAAGGCCACCTTCACATTGGCCCCGAGTCAGGCCGAGGCCAAAGCCCTGAAGTCCAAATTCGAGAGCATTTTCACCGCTCTTTGCCACACATCAGCCGAGCTCGAGAAGGCCAAGGAGCAAGTCAAGGAGCAGTTTGAGACCAGTACCAGCCTGAGCGCAGAGAATGCACTCTTGCGACAGCAGCTCCAAGGCAACCACGAAGAGATCGTTGGAGGCAACAGCGATGCATCGATGACACCTTTGGCATCTGATGGCTCCTTGATGGCACCTATGGCATCTGATGGCTCCTCCTCTTCTGAGCTGATGGGTGCTGACTCTGACTGAGCACAGGGATTCGCAGATGAACACGTGCGCTCATGGTCTTTCTTGGCAGCAGCATTTATTGTCTGCTTGCATCCTTCCAACAGCATCCTCCGTGAGCCCGAGCGCAGTGCCAAAAAAACCTTTTGCTTTTTGTTTGTGGGTTTGCTGAACTGTTGGTTGTTTGTAGCAGCTCCGGAAACATAGGCTTGTGGGATATCACCGGCATCCTAACCATGTAACACATATCACATATTGCACCATTGCTCACGAGGATAACTGTTGTGAGCTTGTAACATCTGCTACATGCTCCAGCATCGGTCAAAAGAAACCACTACCTTGCTTGCAGCATAGTGCGCCCTGCTGTCTTTGAAATGTTCTCTCAACAAAAAGATCTAGCATGGCGACAAATTTTGCAAATTCAACGTCATCCTTTCATTGTCCATCCAGAAACAAGCAGTAAAACATAGCAAGAAACATTCTGAATATGGTTACATCTGCGCATGTTGTTCTTCTCATGTGATCACAATCACGTACGAAGACCACAATATGATCAAAAATGGGCTGTTCAATTTGTGCTCTGAAATCTCACCAAACCATTGCAAATACCAGTTAAATTGTCTATGTAAAAGGTAGTTTTTTTGTGGGTTGTAGCATATATATATATATATATCGGTTCCGAGAACAGCAACAAACTCCAAATTCACATTGTCTGTCTGAGTCTGAGAATCATGCTCGCGGAAGAACTGCTCGTATTTGCGAAGGCGAAAATCGATGCCCTACGCAGGTCTGATTGACATTTATGAACAAGCATGAACAGACTATAGCAAGCTGGCATTAGAGTCATTAGAATGCATCATAGCCAATGACAGTGATATTCACATGCAAAGCACGAGATTGACAGCGTAGTTATGCAGAGCAAGCCTCCCATTTCACATCTTCACAAACATTGTGCAGAATTGGAAGCGGACTAGGCAGCAATTTCGGTGCCACTGTCTATTTGATTCTACTTATATATATATAACATGACCAAACTGACATTGATTAAACATAGAATGCAACCAAACTGAAGGTCTGGAAATGTTAGCTCTGCACGTTGTGGCGCGAAAAAGCCGATACATTGGAAAATCTGCAACGACCTGGTGCATTGAAAGTGAGAATGACAGTGCACTGTCGATTTGTTGGACTCTGTGCCCTGCCACATCTTTGCCGCCGGTCACGCACCTGGCGCTGCGCTGGACAAAACACCCAAAGCGCTTTTGCTTAGCAAATGCGTCGATGCAAAACATATCAAGACATTCGAGCAAGTCGTCACTATCTCCACGTGGTGCCATTTGGAGTGAACCTCATTCAAAGACTCACTCACGCTTTTCAAATGCAAGAAAACACATTCTTTGCTCCGAAGGCAAGGTGTAGTGGAAACTTCCACCAACATGCTTTATCTGTATTGGAGAACAGAAAACATAGGGGCAGCACTGGAAAGCTTGAAGATCCCACTTGTTCCACTTTCGTTGCCGTGTGAAGCATCACCGCAAACCTCGAAGGTTTCGTGCAGATTCGCAAAAAAAAGGGGTTGAGCCACTCAGCGGTGACATGGTTGAAACGTGCAAATCAGCAACTGTGCTGTCAAAAAGCGCAGCTAGTTATTTTGTCTGCCAGTCCACGCATATTGCGCAGTCATGAGATGAAAAGCCCATGGCCATGAACGTTAAGCTTTTAACCTGAATTTTGCGTGGCTTCAACTTCATCTGATAGAAAACGCAGTGTGATTTAAGCTTGCCAGTCAATCCCCGCAAGGCCAAACTCAGGTGCCAATGCCACTAGCAGCATTGGCACTAATGGCGGCCCTGATTTGCCGATCAGCAAGAAATCTCACCTTGCGCTCAGCTGGGCAGTTGATCATCGCTACCAGCGGATACCAATCCGACCCAAGATTGCTAAGTATATATATATATACTGATTTCTATAACTTAATAGACTTATATATATATATATATGCTACAAAAAAAAACCTTAGCCTTGGACGCAATCATTCAAACATTGATATTACTGCGCGCAGATACAACAGAAGCACTAAACAATTAATAGGCAAACAATTTACAGTATTTGAAACATTCAACTTAAAATTAGTTCAATATGTTGAATATTTTCAGAATATTTTATGAATATTCAAAATATTGAAAGTTTTATTGAAACACAATTTAACTTAATGTTGTATGTTCTTTTAATATTAATACATAGTTAATATTAAATTGATCCCTAAAAAATTGCAACCCTCTTGAGTTCCATGGTTTTAGAACATATTCTAAACATGTCACCTTTAAAAAAACATTCAAACTATTCTTTGTTTCGAATTAAGATTGAATTTATATAATGGTTTAAATAGTTGCAATATTTCGCCTATTAACAATATATAAACGACTGTTAAACATATTGAACTCAAAGGGGTTGCCAAGTCAAGTAATCAGTTTAATATTTCAAACATATAAAACCTTACAATAAATACTAATTCAATATTTGAAATATGTTAACAAACTTTTAATAGGCGAACTATTTAAAATATCTAAACCATAAATTTCAATTTTCATTCAATCAACTTAATATTCTAGATACTGTTTAATAGGCAGAATATTTAAGACACCTAAGATATTGAAGTAAAATTGAATCTAATGTTTTAAGTGTTTGAAGTGTTTCAAATATTCTATTGATTCCTGGAATTGGCAACCCTCTTGAATTTAATATTCTAAATATTCCGCCCATTATAAAATGTTCAAAATATTTAAAATATCTAAATCAAATTGAATTTAATGTGTTCAATATACAGTATATGTGGTTTGCCTATTAAAAAACTACATTTAAACTTTTGAGCTCACAATGGAGTTGCAACTTCCAGAAATCAATTCAATATTTAAGACATTTAAATATCCAAAATATTGAACTAAGATTGTTATTAGTTCTTAAAAGTTTTAACTGTCTTCTACTAAATTGATTCCTAGAATTGGCAACCCTCTTAAATTCAAGTTTTATATTTTTTAAATATTCATCATATTACATCTGATTCAAATTATTCAAAATATTTGACTAAACTTGAATTTAGTGTGTTAGATATTTTACATGTTTCGCATATTGAAAACTAACTAGAATATTAAACCTACTGAATTCAAAGGGGTTGCCAATTACAGGAATCAATCTATATCTCAAAGAGTTAAAACATTTAGCTCAATACTTTTAATTCAAATTGAACTTAATGTGTTAAATATACTACATGTTTTGCATATTAAAAAAACAAACATATATTGAGCTCACAAAGGGGTTGCCAATTCAAGAAATCAATTCAATATTTGAGACATTAAAATAACTAAATATTGAATTTAAATGGCTATTAGTTTCTTAGTTTTTAATGTTTTATACTAAATTGCTTATTTTGAATATTTGACATATTCATCCTATTAAGAAATATTCAAAATATTTAATTACATTTGAATTTAGTGTGTTAGATATTTGACATATTTCGCCTATTAAAAAATAAGTATAATATTTAGACTACTGAATTCAAAGGGGTTGCCAATTCAAGGAATCAATCTAATATTTCTAACATTTAAACATTTAGTTGAATACTTATTTTTTTAATAGGTAACATATTTAAACTATTAAAACCATTCAATACAAGTTTAATTCAATATTTGAAATAGTATAAATTCTTTAACAGGCTAAACATTTACAAAATCTAATAAACATTGGGCTCACTGTTTTAAATGTTTTGAATGTTTTAGATATTAATAAATTGATTCCTCGAATTGGCAGCCCTCTTGAATTCAATATTTTGAATAGTTTAAACATTAAATTGCTAGCGGACCATCGCGTGCAGAAAAAAGGAAAACTATGACTATGAGCTTGGAAAAAGCTGCGGTGATAGTAGTAAGTCGAAATTAGTGCCAAATCCCCACAAAAAAAACACCCAAAAAAACAAAAAACACAACTCTGAGGAGAATCTTTGGTTTCAGCCTGAAAGATGTTTTTTTGTTTTCATTGAGTTTTTTTGGGGGGACACAGTTGTTTTGTGTTTTTGGTTTTTGCAGTCTGTGATAAGAAAACAAATGAACAATAAATTTAGTAAATACACGCAGTGAGCCTACCTTATTGCGTATGGAGACTACTTTACTTATTTAATTTAGTTTAATTAATTGTATGATGAGAAACGGCTTGTGGAACAGTAATGAATATAATTGAATCTAATGAAAATCTAATACATCTCATGGAAGGGTAGGGGGGGTTGTTGGGGGGGGCTCTTGGCCTTATGCTTAGGGCCTTGATAAGTGAGCATGGGTGTATTACCAATTTTATAATGTTAATGCATTTTTGCACAAATAGTGCCCCTTTGTTTTATTGTCCACGTGTTTTGTGACATTGTGGCCATGGCACAAAAGCTTCAAAACCACTAACACAAACCATTTGCACCCCAAAAGAGCAGTTTTTGGACCCTCTGGATAAGCACTGGAATAGGGGGAATCAGCAGGGCAGGATGATTTTTGGATAAGCCCTGATTAAGCCTCTGATAAGCCAGAATCCAGCCCCCAGGTGGCCCCCAAAATGTAAGTTTGAGCCCCATTGGCCTATTGCATGCGCCAAAACAAAGCTACAAAAAAGTCACCACAATGATCCCACCCTGGTAAATGTATTTCTGGCGGAGGGGGTGATTCACTACTATCAGAAGGCTAACCAAAGCTATTAAGGCTCTAATAGGGCCTTATCCATAAGCTTCTATTAAAGCCTTAATAGGCCTGGTGAAGACTCTATTAAAGGCTTAACCACAGCTATTACAACTTTAATACCAATGGATCACTTCAGCCAGCAAACAGCTGCCAAAGCATAAGGGCAATAGCCCCCCCCATAGCCCCCTCGACCCTTCCATGAAAATCCAAAGCTTTACACACCACAGGGAAGGTCTCCATAGTCCTGATGGCTTTGGAAGTTTTTGAAAACAACAATTTCCATAATTTCCATAAATTTCAGGACCCTCTGGGGGGTCTCAATGGTCCTGAAACTTATAGAAAGTATGGAAATTATGGAAAGTGAGATTTCCATAATTTCCAAAAATTCCAAAACTGTCAGGATTCAATGTATATTCACAAAACCTTTATCTTTTACTAAAAAAATGTGCCCCAAATATGCAATTGAAACACGAATTTGGGTGTTATTTTTTTTTGGGGGGGTACTATAAATATTATATATATAATAGCTTGCTATGCAAAATAAAAGCTTGTTCCCTGAGCGCAACCACACACACTTCGAACTTGGAATTTCAGTTAATGCGATCTCCCGAGGAAAGGAATGGCTCAACGGTAAGGTGGAAAGTCAGCGCAATTGTAGATGTTTGAACAAATGGTTTTCGCACATCTGCAGTTCACAAGAGCAGCGGTGTCGAGCGATCAGCGCGGCTGCACATCTGCGGTGGGGGAAGGTTTTGGGGTCTATCATGAGAAAACCATGGAACCAACGAAACAGCAGCAGGGTGGACCAGTGGAGTCATTGTGTTGAAAGCAGGTACGTGAACCTGGCGTCCCAGGTTCATATCCTCTCCAATCATCAGTAGCTTCGTTGGCCACAGACTGATGAAAGGAGCTGTGGCCCCCTGCTTGCGAAAAGTGGTGGTGGAAAACCCTTTGTCCAGGGGTGGACACACACAAGTCGCCGGCTTCGGCGCTTTTTTCCAGACACCCCCTACCGTTGAACCAGTGGACGAAAACCTTTTGCCCAGGGGTGGACACACACACACAGAGCCGTTTTCGGCGCGGTCAAAGTAGTAGTAAGGCCAGGGGCCTCCAGTAGCGTCCTAACTCCCAGGGGAACATTTGTACAAAAAGCGCCAAATTGTTGGCGCAACGAAGAACTAGTAGACACCTAAAAAGCCTTAGAAAGACAGAAAAAGCGACGAAACAAGAGCAGACTAAGAGGGCAAGAAAGAAAAGTAGGGTAGTTACGAGGCCCACTTAGTTAAACGAAAGTAGAAGGCGAGCGGGACATTCGTCTTAAACCGCCCGGGTAGCTAGCAATAGCTAGGAGAAACAGAAGGAAAGGCACCAACACACAAGTGTGTTGAGTGCGATTTCCTTCTGTTTCCCGGTAGCGGGTGGGATAGCAACGGAGGCCTGAGGGGGGGGGGGGGGGG